>PVKB01003080.1:212500-227365 GCA_004027205.1 Ctenodactylus gundi
GTCAGTGAGTCCCCAGGACATTCCCAGTAGTTCTCAGTTCATGTATTTGACATTTGAGGCCGGCCTTCAGACTCCGTCCGTGGAGTGGCTTCTCTGGAGTGATGCTGCCCGCTCTCCTCTCCCTTAGCACCATAATTAATATACAACACATCATCCGATGGCTTACGTAACTTTATTTTCATTCGTTAAATATGTTAAGTTGGCCAAATGGTATTTCGACACTTTTCTAGTGACATCCTATTGTATGTAAACATCACATTTCCCTGATTTCTTTGACACCCATTCTCCCATGTTATTTTCCCGTGAGACAACGTGTGTGCTTCCCTACTCTCATCAACCCATGACTTTGGGGAAGTAAAATATTGCTTTATCTCACAGCCAAAGATTACTTCTAAAACATGGGAAGAGTTGGGAAGCAGTGGATATTTTTTTCCGGTTGTCTTTTGAAAATAGATGTGTGTTCTGAATAACCAATCAATACTACTAAAGCAACAAACATAAAGTCGTCTAAAATTTTGAATCTCAAATAGATTCAATGAACTTTAACCTCTATGGGCCTGATTCCTAGATCCAGTTTGGATATACCTCCTCTATTTTCAGTAGTGCTTCATATTTTACTATTTAAACTAAAGCCATTCTCTTAATTTTCTGGCAACTAAAGCCATCCCCTTTATTTTCTGGGTATTGCCTTATGGTGTCCCACTGTCAGAGCAACCTGCTGCAACCGCAGACACTATGGTTACTTTGTGCATGGAGACACCGAGATTATCTGGGGCAGACCTGGTATTAGAGCGCAGAGTTCCTAGGTGCTTAGGAACACAGCGTGGATCAAGCAGTCGGCCCATCTGCTACCTTCCCTTCATAGAAGCCATGATTTATGAATGTCTATTCAGAAAACATTTCTTAGGTCCTTGCCCAGTGTCTGCTGTAATGTCTGTTTTCACTGTAAGCTGAATGACGTTAAGAAACTTTTCTCCCTTGCCGAAAAATCATGCACAGCACGTACGAGGCCCATGGAGCTGGGTCATGCCATAGAAAACAGTCGTCAGTGAGGATTTCTGTGAAGTCTTTCCTCGTATTTCCATCGTGTGAGACTTCAGCAGCATTTAAAAACCTACGAAACTCAATATCATCTTCTGTAAAGTTTTATACTTTACCAGTGAAAATATTTTTGCTATGTCATCTATGGTGTTAATTTTTGTACACATTTGTGTTAGAAATAAAAAATAGTAACGCTAAATGATTTCCCAATCCAAGCATTCACTAAAGAGATTATTCTCTTAGTTTGATGTATGCTTTTTCTTCAAATTATTATGAACAGAGAGGTATGTTTGCTACAATGAGTATTTTCTGTCTCCCACCAGCAGGAATGATAATTCTGGGCCAACAGACGATTGCAAGCTTTGCTTTATTGCCACTTAGAACAGTACGTGGGACAGCGTAGGTGGTTAATTACTTCCCTTGCATGGCTGCAGGACACTGTAGGATAGGTCAGTGGCTCATTCAGCATGTTCATGCCAGGACCAACACACGCACATACAGTTGGAGAATATCTCAGATATTATCCACCCAGGGTCACACCTTATGCCATAAAAATTCACAAGGCTGCAAGACTTGGGAGAACGAATTAAGAGTTATAATGCTTCATCTCCTGATTAAACTCACCTGCATCAGGAAGAATCTATATTCAGGGAGTTTTCTATTCATGCCACCTGCACTGTCTATTTTATTTTTGAAACGAAGTGGTTGTGTAACTTTCCTAAAGTGACTCAGCTAATTAAAGACAGAACTTGACACTTAATTAGATCTTCTGATTCAAATTTCTTCTCCTTTTCCTCTGCCAACCAAATCTGAATCGGGGACAGAGTATTTCAAAAGACAAAATATGTGTACTTCAATCTCTGATGTTTCCCAGGCTCTGAGAAGTGACGGGACACACGCTCTATACAACTTCTGCTTCCCAACTCTTCCCATGTTTTAATTTTCTTTTGCATCAGAATTTTATTTCTGGGTTGGAGGAATTTCACAGTGGTTAAAGCGCTTTATTTTCTCAAGCACAAAGCCCTGAGTTCGATTCCCCAGCAAGACATAAAGCTGGGTGTGGTGGCACCCATCATCTTCCCAACACTCGGGAGGCTGAGGCAGGTGGATTGTTCTGAGTCCTACGCAAGCCCGGTCTACACAGTTAGTTCAGGAGCAGCCTGGGCTACAGAGCGAGACCCTGTCTCAAAAAAAAATGTTATTTGCATCTCATTTATAGTTCTTATTCCCACCCCACACACTGGTGTCTTAAATGAGTTTTTTAAATAAAATCTTTTCTTCTATTGAATAAATTAATGAACTCCCCTTCAGTGAAAGTTATAGCTCAGCATAAATGAAGTAAAAACATCCTCTAAATTATGCAATTCCTGTGTGCAAACACAACATAAAATAGTTATAATCATGTTTACATGGCTCCTACATCAACAGGAAACAACACACAGACACTGCAATTTCTTAGCTTGCCTGTGGGCAATGGGTTGAAGCCCAGCTCTGAGACTCAAGGATCTGAATATTTATTTTTAGAATACACATTGGAGACTTGTGCTCCTTTTTTTCCTAATAAAGCATTTTCATTCCGAAGTCATCATGTGCTTATAAATTTTCTATATTTTCTTCTTTAACATTTCAGATTATTTTGATAGAATAAAAATCACATTTCTTTGGGAAAAGCAGCTGTATTCCTAATATAGAACAGAAACATTTTGAAGTGGGTTCTGACACATGCATTTAAACTTTTCCTTTCTTCGATTGTTAGACATTCAGTGAAAAGCTGTGATGGGCTGTGAAAAATATAAAAAAGTGTTAAATTATATTTTTTACTCACATCTCTGTTTCCTGAAAAATATAGAAAACTGCTGAAAGAGTTGTCTGTCTTCACTTGTATGTTTTATTTTGTCCTTTTATTTTCCTGTTAGTGGGTCTTTAAGTCACCTAAAATTTCTACTTCTTTGGGACCATTTTGTTCGTTGGTACCATAGAAGTTAAATTTGAGAGATTTGATAAATTGTATGCTGAAACAGAAAAGTGTAGCTAAATGAAGATTTTCCCAAAGAGATCACAATGTGTTGCAGGTGATCCTTGCCTTGCTGGCCTCGCCGCCTGTGCTACGTATCTCATAGATGCTTTAAAGGACCAGATTAAAATCATACATCCTCATACGAATGCTTGGTGAATCAAATATTCCTTAACAGGAAGGAATTGTGAAATGTTGAAAATGGCACACAGAAAAATGTGATTTTCAAAAACAAAAATCCAGGGAGGAAAATTGGCTTTTCGTATGGTAATTTTTATATTTGACGTTATAGAGTTTGGGTGTCACTTAATATTTAATGTTGGCATGTTTCCCCTAAGTGAACGGAGCCCGTTGTAACTTTTAGAGAAAATTATGCAACTGAAATTTACTAATATCTACACTCACCTATCTAACACTGACCTATGGAGCAATGCATACTGGGAAAAGAATATGTGAGCTAGAACGTGTGATACACACATGTCAAGAAACTCATAGAAAAGTAAATGATTGACACACACCTGCTCCAAGCTGTACAGTAAACATACAGCCAAGCAGGAGTCCCCACAGCTTGCAGCACTGTGGGACAGACCAGACTGCTTCTTTCCTCGCTTGTGTATGCAGACATATAATATTTATATTATTTGACCCTGTATTGCAGTTCTGAAAAATAAAATTATAGATCTTACTGTGATTTGGCAGTTTTTCCTTAATGTACTCAAGTATCCTAGGACTTAATTTAGGATCCTGAATTGTCACTTAGCTTCCATTATGTGGGCGGTCTCAGTCCATCCTTGTCTTTTGTGAACTTGAGATGTTTTGTAGAGTACTGGTCAGTTATTTTGCAGAAAAATCCCTGCTTGTGAGTTTGACTGAGTTGCCTTGTGATTAGATTGAGGTTAGGCATTCTTCAAAGTCATCCTACAGGGTAACCTGTCTTCCTCGGGTGACTAATTTTCAGAGTAAATAGGGGCACATATGGGCAAGTTTATTATCAGCAAGTCAGTTCTTGAAGCTGTGTGCTAAAGATGTTAAGTGCATGTTTCTTCATCCCACCAAGCTGCATTCCATCTTCTGCTTACATGAAGACATCTTCAGTCACACCTAAGGAAACAGATGCCAAAAGACGGGCTGGCAGAGTCACTTGCTCATTAGCAGTGACCCTTGCCTCAGATTCCCATCATCACGGCCACAACTCACAGACTTGCCACCAAAGTTTGCTGTAAAAACTTGAGAACTTTGTAATCTGAGGGTATCCTAAAGAGATTCATGTGAACTCCACATTTTTCTTTCATTTTTCAGCCACAAGTCCTAATTAGACATGTCACTTTACAGTTTCATATGTAAGATTCATGAGAAAGATTTCCTCAGAAATCCACCATCAGTACTTTGGGTATCCATCTTTTTTCTCTCCCTACTCCTGGGGTTACCCCATTTCTGTGTAGCCACAGGGGAAACAAGTCTCCTTCCTTTCTTAATTGGAATGACGCCTGCCACTACTCAAGGGCGAATATTCTTGGTGTGCCTTCCAAACCAATCCAGCTCCTGAATAATGATTTGGGTCTGTAAAATCTCGTGCCTTGGAACCCTGCTGAGATCCTGCCATCAAAACAGAAAAAAAAAATCAAATTTTACTCTGAATGGAGCCTTAATAACAGTTGGAAACTTCAGCCTCCTGCCTATAATTTATTTACAAAAAAATCTTTTTGAAGGGAACTATCTTGGAGAATTCTGTGTAGCTTTGATGTTTGCAAAAGTAACCCTGCAAGAAAGAGATGATAGGTAGAAAAGTAGGTATCTATACTCACAAGTAGAATATAAAACAGATTAAAATTTTAAAAATGTTCAGTAACTTATCTACGAGATTTTAATATTATATTTTTTCTATGGCCAAACACTGCCCTTGACCCGAGCAATACTTTTAATCATCTCTGGTCAATGTTTTAGCATAGTTTGCTCATAAGCAGCCGTACTCAATGTTTTTAGTTGAGGTAAAGCTTAGTTTCAAGGGGATGAGAGGCTACCATGATGGATAAGTCAAGTGTGCAATGCAAGGAACGGAGGATAGATTGTGGAGGTTATTCTACAGTCTAAATTGCTCCCATGCCCCAATTAATATGTAGAAACCCTGCCCCACTGTAGGATTGCAGTTGGAGGTAAGACCCTTAAGAAGGTAATTTAAACGAGGTTTATAAAGTTAAATGTCAAAGACATCTGCCAACCCACAGCATGAGATCTGAAGGAGGGTAACAGACACAGATGAACAGGCCACGTGAGGAGTCACCAGAGGAGAAGTCTCACCAGAGACCAAACCTACTTTATCTCAGACTTCTCAAAGGAGCGTACATACACAGTCCCATTAGGGATAAGTGAGGTCCCTCCAGCATGAATTGCCTTAACCAGACCAGCCACAGCCCCGCCTGCCCACATCGCATACTGCCCCTGCGCGCTCACCTCCCTATTTGAGAAATCTACAGGTGCTCACGAGAGGAGCCCGTCAGCAGATCGAGGAATCGATCTCGCTGTTCTTCTGTGGGTTTGGACCCTTTGGTGACGGTCTTGACTGATGTATAAGATCTTTGACGATACAGAGACTGTGGATCTTCCAAGGTGTTTTCAGTACTGCGATCTTTTGACCCAAGGCTTGGCAAGTTTTGTTTTTTAAATCACATCAGTGCTGCAGTAATGTTCCTCAAAAGCTCTGAATACACACTTTCCAACGCCAAACGTGAACTGTACATAGTTATAACACTTCTATAATAATTTTTAGGCTCACTTGCTTGGATTCCAGCTACAGTTACTAAGAAAAGCAACACATTATGATTAATATGAATGAAATATCACAATAAATATATGACTACCATAAAGTTTCCACTTACAATAGCAACAATGAATTGATGTCTACATAAATACACTTTAAATGTCTCCCAGGGACACAAAAATACTCCTGCAGAATAGAATAGCAATCTGTATTTTTTGAGAATAAGGGTGTAGCATCATTGAGATGTCAATTCTCTTTAAACATATTCATTTTTTGTAACCTGATAAAAATACTAATAAGATTTTTTTCTGAACTAACTAGGTCTATTTTTCTGATCAAGTGGCAAAAATAGCAAATTTTGAAGATTCAGGAAAATGTATGAGAGAAAAATGATGGAATATATAATTATAAAGCTATAAAAACATGCTATCGTGCATGTTGGTAGTGATCAGTGAAATTTCAGAAGAGATCAACACATAGATGTCTTATGGGGATGTAGCATGTAAAAGTGGTATGACATAAAATTGATGAAGAAAACAGAAATTGCAAAAAGTTGTTGATAAAACAGTAGTCAAAATATTTTATTATTCATCTTGACTCATGCAAGAAATTTAAATTTAAAAAGGAACTACAAATGTTGCAAGCACATTAAATTAAAATAATATTTGAAGAAGCTTTCTCACAATCCTAAAAGTTATAATAGAAAAAATATAACTAGTAAATTAATCCTGAACTCTACATAAAAACATAAGTTTAAAGTCAAAAGATAACCAACATATGATCATGCCTGCTTAAGAGAGTGTAGTGGTAGACCAGTGACTTTAACTTAGTATGTAATGAGCCCTCATAAAACAATCAGGTGACCAACACCCAGTAAAGGAAACACTGGCAAAGGACATAAACACACAGTACCCACAAAAGACCAGCGATGGTTGACATGGGATAGAAAATATTCAGCATAAGCAGTAAAGGGAAAGCCACAGGGCATAATATTTGTGATTGTGTTACAGATGATACACAGATGGACTGATGGACAGGCAGACAGGTTATAAGTAATACCGATATAGATAGATGTATAGGCTTTAAATTTTTTTGAGATAGGATCCTTTTTCCACTTTATTAACATGTATATATGTGATACATAATGTGTATATTGAACTTGAGTAGTTTATGGAAATACATATCGTGTCACAATTACAAACACTTCCTCCTCCATTTTTGATTATCCTCCTCCCTCAAGCCCCCACTATCCCTCCCATTTAGTTCTATGTAGTGACTCTGATCCGGGTTTCTCATATTAGAGACACCATGCAATATTTAATCTCCTGCAACTGACTCACTGCACTGAGCATGATAGTCTCAAATCACATCTATTTACCTACAAAAGCCTCAAAACTATCTGTTGTTATAGTTGAGTAGTACTCCACTGTGTATATATACCATAATTTTTGTATCCGTTGGTCTGTTGATGGGTATTTTTGTGTCTTCCACATTTTTGCTACTGTTAGCTGTGTGTTATGGACATGGATATACACGTATCTTTTATATCTAATCCTTTTAAGTCTTTTGAAAAGAGTCCCAGAAGAGGTATCACTGGATCGAAGGAGATGCTTACTTTCAGTCTTTTGAGGAACTTTCATGCCGCCCTCCCTGGTGGTTGCACCAGTTTACAATCTCACTATGAGACAGGGTATTGAAATATAACAGAGGCTAGCCTCAAACTTATCATATAGCTGTAGGGTGTTCTCAACATTATATCCTCTTACTTCAGTGTCCCCGGGGCGGGGATTCTGCTTGTGTACAACTACACTCTGCTGGCAGTTGACCAGTATTAAAATGCTTTATTTTAATAGCAAAACAACAGGGTGTAGAAATAGTCTCATTGTCAATGTGATTGTACATAGTGGAAATTGTTTTAGCACATGAAATGCTATTCTAAGTATTCCTTAACTTAACCGGAACACTTATATTTCAGAAATGTATTTTATAGTTATATAACCCACTCACCCATATGAACATGTGCAAATGTGTGTAACTACAAGACAATTCATTGCAGTGCTTGTGACTTCGAGCAGCATCGTGCATGGAGAAATAAAATCCAACACATGCTCTTTAATGAGGAGTTAGTCAAATGAAGTCTGATGCATGTAAGTGATATAACAAAACGAAGAACCTAAAAATATTGGAATTTTGTTGTTATCCAGGTATTTAAGGACAAAAAAAATCTCTTAAGATATTTCTCAAGCAAAAAAAGCAAAGCAATAATTCTTCTGTTTGTCTGAAACACACATAAAAATGTGTTTGCTTGTAAGTTCCTGGAAAATAGGAATGCTTAGGAGGTGTACTTTTCCATAAAACATTTTTTTTTTACATCAGGAATATTAACCTTATACAAAGAGTAAGAGCTAACATATTTTTAAAGTAACAGCTTAGGATATGTTGATTTCTCTTCAAAATTTCTTTTCTATTGTTCTTTAGGTTTTCATTTTATACTTTTCTGTATTTTATTTTACTTTACTAATTTTTATTTTTTGTTTCTTTAATATATTAGCTTATCACATTTGGTCATCCACCTTTTCAAACTTGGTTTGAACTTTTTTTTATTTTTGTTCAGCTGTCTTTTCCCTTTGAAACTTTTGTTACATGTTACCACAGTACCAGGTGAAGTGAACTTACAGAAATGTCAGTATTTTGCAGAATTCTTTCATCATTGACCTGGTTTTAGAGCATTTATTTAATAATTTTGGATTGCAAAATCATTACCTTATGATTATCTTCTCCTTTCTTATTTTAATGTTTCAATAATGGTTTACATTTTTAAAAATCGATATAGGTTCTGAGGTTTTGATGTACTAGCCTCTTCTATCCTGTCTCTTCCAAATATTTTTTAAACCCTTTTGGTGCAACCATCTTAGTGCAACCAGTTACAATTCACACAGTGAACGACCATTTCTTAAAACTCTCTAATACAAAATATTAGTACTAGGAATTAGATTTTGGATTAGAATCTACTGTAGAATTCAGACCTCGATTCAAAGTACAACATTTTTGCGGGCAACTCCACACCTAACATTAGTCAACATAAAATTTAGCCCTTTTTAGAGGTATGTCTTGAATGTGCTGCCTGGTAGGCAAGAGTTTACCAAGACTTCACGGGTTTTCTCTTTGATACACGCCATTGTATGTTCCTTCGACTAGAAGAAGAGGAAAGTGTGTTCACACTGAATGTAGTTCTTGAGATTAGTTTACTTTGCAGGTAAAGGTGAAGGTGTTCTAAAGATTTGGTTAATGCTCTTTATCGATTTTTTAATCAAGAGCTTCTAGCGTGGGTGGGCCTGGTCTAATTTGTGAATACCTGTAAGACAAGTTCCGGAAGTCAGAGATGGAGCAAGACAGAAAAATTCGGAGCAACAGAGATACTTTCTTGCTGGTCTTAAAGAAGAATGCTGTCGCGTTAAAGAGACGTGTGGCTGGGCAAAGTAATTGGCCTCTGTGGGCTAAGAACCTCAGACCTCCATTAAAAAAAAAAAGTGAATTTTGCTGGGATGTCGTGAGCCCGGAAGATCCACCACAATACTTTTGTATCATCCTGGTGAAGTTTGAGCAGAGGACTTAGAGAATACTTATCTAGAATTTTGACCACAGAGGCAATCAGAAAATACGTTGTGTTGTGTTTAACCTGTCAAACTTGTGGCAAATTGTGGCTGAACAATAAAAAGGTAATACATACCTATAGAAAAACAGAGAAAAAAGTTTTCTTTCCCTAGATAAATATCTTTTAAGTATTTTTTCTTGAATAACTTAAGTCATTAAATGTGTATCACTATCTAACCCAAAATGTTTTTTGTCACCCAACCCCAATTCTGCCAAGTCCATCAGAGCCGAATAAGGAAACAAGCATTGGCTCTATCGAGTTCAATTTACATCTTTATTTGGAGGTGACCCAGTTAAAACCTGGCCAGCAATCAACAGATAATTTAACCGAGGTCATCATTCTTGGGTACTCATTTTAGAAAGAAGGCTTTGTCGAAATGTCAATCTTCGTATTCCGCAGTGCCTGTAATCTGGTGTCTTTCCCCTTCCTGCTGAATAAGGGAGGAAATATGCATTTCTATTTCTGCTGCTGGTTAAATGTGCATGACATGCTGGAGATGAAAACAGAGCACTCCAGTCCGCTTGCTCCCTTTTGGTGCACGCTATAAGCTAGAAGTCAACTGAGACCAGTTCCGTTATATCCCTACTGTCTATTTGAAATATTAGCCTACATTTGGAAACATGGAATGTCATGCGCACATAATTGGATTTTGTTGCACACATGTTTTCATTCCCCCTCCCCCCCCAAAAAAAGCAGTGGACACTGTGGAAGTAGACAGCACATTTTCTTGACTAAAGATACCCAAATCTCAGCACCAAGAAGAAAATTCAATGGTTAAGACAAAAAGCTGAAATTTTGAGGAGTTGACCTTGGAAAAATTATTTATCCTTTTTTCAGTTCCCTGTTACTCATCTATACTTGATAAATTCTTTTGTTCTTCCTCTTCATGTCAGAACCCACCTGAATAAGTGAATGATACCATTAGTATCTCAATGCATCTCTCATTCATCCTGTTCCTTTTATCTTATTTCAGTTTCTCAAAAAAAAATTGGATTCTTCAAGCAGTCTCACTCTCTCGTTTGTTTCTCACCTCTCCTCCACCACCTTGGTTTTCTCATTCGTCCTTCAAGCTGAATCCAGAATTCTCTCTCTCACGTCTATTTTGGTAGATGAGTCTTTTTTCTTTTAAACTCATTGTGTTCCCAATTCCTCATTTAGACAGGATGAACTGAAACAATCTCTGCGACTCCGAGGCAAAGTAAGTGATGATGTCATCCTGTGTTAGAACTGAAGACCAGAGCACCAGGGGTTCCAATTCCAGAGCACTATTTTTAAGTTCAACTTGGTTCCCCTGGGCAAGTTTATTCTGTGAGATGATCTTTCTCCTCCTTTCTCTATTAGCATTCAATGTCTTTCAAGGATCTCACCAAGATGGGTTTCCTGGGGAACTTCCTTTCCTCCTCCTCTGTTGAATAAGCTAAAGCTCTTTCCTTTGTTTCCTGTGGTACTTTCCTCAGCTACCATGACACACGACACCAATGGTTCATTTTTGTTGTTGTTTTTCTCTTTGGAATAGCTCTTGCTCTTGGTCAGGTTGGTCCTGAACTCACTATATAGCCCAGGTTAACTCATGATAATACTCTTGTCTCAGCTTCCAGAGTGCTGGGTTTAGAGGCACTCACCACCATACCCACCTTATGTGGTGCTAGGCAGCCACTTTAACTGATGAGCTATGCTCAACCCCATCAGTATAGCTGGTTTTAAGCGCAGCTGTTGCAGGGTGAATCAGGGGCATCAAGAAAACAAATTAATTGTAATTCCTGTATTCTCACTGAGCTATGCATGCTCACTACACACTTGGTAAACAGACATGAACACAGTGGAATGACAGGTGAGTGAACAAATGAATGGAGGAGTAATAAGAAACAGTGTCCACCCATTATTCAATTATTATTAATTTTTTGGTGCTATGTCAAGGGTCCAATATGGATTGAGTAAATTGATTCTCATTATAGTTTTTATGGCAGTTACTACATTTTTCTTTATATTGTAAAAAGTTCAACAAGTTTTTTGAATGTTTAGTGATACATATATATATATACATATATATATGTACATATATATATATATATATATATATATATATATAGAGAGAGAGAGAGAGAGAGAGAGAGAGAGAGATGGAGATATATGCAACACATTGAGCGTGAGTATTTTGTACACACATATGTAACGTCAACACAACAATCTCTTTCTGTCTGCCTTTCTGGGCGTCTTGCACCGGGAAAACAAATTACCACCTCCACCTTGAACAGGAAGCTAGTAACTAAAATGTACAAGGAACTGAAGGAAACAGACCCCTCAAAATCAAGAACCTGTTTGAAAAATGAACACTGATGTGAATAGACAGCTCTCAGGTGAAGTTATTCAAAAGGCTAACAAATATATGGTAAGATATACAATTAACTATTAGAGAAATGCAAATCAAAACGTCACTAAAATATCATCTTACCCCAGTGAGAATGGTGTATATTTAGAACTGGAACAACAATCATTGCTGGTGAGGCTGTAGGGCAGAAGAAACGTTTCTAAATTGCTGGGGGGACTGTAAACTTGTACAACCACTATGGAGGGAGGTATGGAAAGGCTGAAAATAAACATTCTATTCGATCTTGGGTATCCATCCCTTCTGGGTATCTTTCCCAGAGATAAAAGCAACATATAACAGAGATATGTGTATACCCATGTTTATAGCCTGACTAACAATAGGTAAAATGTGGAACATGACAAAATATCTATCAACAGACCAACGGGTATGTAACTTGTAGTATACGTACACAATGGAGTTCTACTCCTTTATAAAGACAGATAGATTTGAGGGTTTTGTTGGTAAACAAAAGTTCAGTGAAGTATTTTTCCCCCCGAAGGTTAAATGAATAAGTGAATTCCATAGGGTTGTTATATAATTAAAATGCCTTCATTTTTCTTCACTGTCATAAGGGAGCTTAAATTAGCAATTATTGTAATATGTGGACACTCTAGTATGCTGTTTCTCAATGGGTCACATCCTAGAGTATTTTTTGTAATATATTGTAAACAGTCAAACTGTAGAATATTTTGAATGGTTATTTTTTAGCAAGAATTCAAATGCTTGACACAAAATGATTTTATTAAATTTTGAGATTTTAGTATAAAACTGATAAAATTGGAATTTTTGCCATGGAGTCTGTGGGGCTTTCTTATGAGTTCACTGTGTTCACTAAAAATGGCCTAAATACAGTAATATTTCATATTTTCATGTGTACTATTTTTCCAAATGACATTGACTTAGGTGTGTTGAATGAAAACCATAAGATACATCACCTTGGGTTTCACCTCATACAGCTGCTTTGTAAGGGATTGTACATGGATGAATCTCTCCAGTTATGTATGCATTATAGATGATATTGACTTTGCTTGGACCATCTTGCATAGCACATTTTTGTGTGTTTGTTTGTGGTACCGGAGATTGAACCCTGCACTCTGCTCCTCAGTAACATTTTCAGCCTTTTCCACTGAATATAGAAAATCTCTTGATATATTGTCCATAGGACCTGAACCTGCTACCCCTTGTATTTTTGGGGTCTAGGAGGCAAGGGGATTAAATTGTTGCAGTGGGTTTAAGGGACTCTGGAAGATGGATTCATGAACTAAATCAGTTCTTTGCCTCCAAAGCACGATTTTATTGTTGCCTTTCGCTCATAGAAGGCCCTGAAAAAAGATGGAATCTAAATTTGCTCCTCTTGAGAATATCTATTTTAGTTATTTTTTTTCTTTAGTGTTTTCTTTAAAAAAAATCTAAAAGGGGAGAAGGAGATGATTTTTTTTCATCAAGAAAGTGCTGACCTAGTTCCATCTCGATATAAAAAGAGAATCGCTTTATATAGAACATACTTTCTTTTTCTTTCCCCCCCCCATCTTATTGATATGGATAAGCGCAAAAATTAAGGTTTACAATGAAGTCAAGCATTTTGTGCACCTACGTATCTTGTCTAGGTGTCAAGGACTTTCCCGTTGAGATGGATTGAATAAGCTAATAGAATTGGGGCTTTTCCTATCTTCATGTGGACTGTAGTTGAATAGGCAAAAGTTGAAGCTGTTTAACCCTGTATGTTTGGAATAAAGTGACTAGGACAAGCGTTGAAACGCATGACCGGAGAGTGCCTGCTTGTCACCGACATCCTTTTGTTCAAGAGCCAGTAGAGCTGTTCTGGAATCCTGAAATTGCAAACAAAAAATAAGAAGGCAAGGCATATAGACTGTTTCTGTGTCTTACTGTGCTGGCAAGCATCACCAAGAGGAATGCTAGCAAATAGATTTTTCTAGAATACGGGTGGACTGAAGGCTTGCAAATAATCTCTAGAATATGCTATGGTAGAAATCAGCGCTAGGTACTACAGTGATAAGAAAAACAGGGCTCACAAAGGCTAGGGAGCAGCCAATGAGTCTCTCTCCCCCCCCCCTCTCTCTTTCTCTCTCTCTCTCTCTCTCTCACACACACACACACATACACACACACACACACACACACACACACACACAGTTGTGGAAAATCAAAGAACAGCATGGGAAGGAACTGGCAGCACTGAGAACAACAGGTGCACACATGGGACCTGGGAAGAGAAAGGGCGTCGGGGACCAGACCAGATCAGTGGGCCACTAGAACACTGAGAATTACTGATCATTGGCCCAGGGGCTGCAGGAATCACTAGACATGATCTCCCTCAGTGATATACCATTGTATTACTCACTGAGGAAGATAAGGAGACTTTTTTTAGTTCCCTCGACATGCGTAAATAGTTGTTCCTTCTGAAGGAAGGATCCAGCATTAGCACGTGGATGATGTAATTCAACATTCTGTCTTTGAATGACTCAACTTAGTTTCTCTGGGATCCTATACAGAATTTCTCCCCAGAATATTCTAGTCTTTTAACTTTGGCAGGAAAACAGAACTTTTATAAAGCTCTGTTAACACAAACACTTGATTTTCCCTGACTGTTTACTCCTCAAAGCATGAAGTGGAAATATAGTTCCTTAACACAGCTCAGTGGAGTTTAATGATACTTTAAGGGCAAATAACAAAAGTGTTACTTTTGAATTATTGATGTAAACACATAAGGATCCTGTGGAGGTCACTTAGCCCAAATATAACAAATGACACTGAAATCTCATTGATTTCTGATAGATTGTTATTGAATTTTAAAATCATTTTGCTTGAATATACTAGTAAGAGTGAGTTATGGCCTCTCCAGTATACACAGATTCTGTTTTTGTGAAAAATATGATTGTGAAAAATACTTATCGGAAACAGAGAACAGCTGTTTCTTCTGAACAGCACCCAAAGTGTCTTGCCATTGGAGAAAATATAGTTCTTTCTTACAAAAGAGCTATTCTTTTTTGGGAGGCTGAAGCAGGAGA
>PVKB01003081.1:0-227575 GCA_004027205.1 Ctenodactylus gundi
GAACCTGAAATGCAGAGGAAGCAGCAGGAAGCTACAGACGCCAAGGGTGTGGGATGCCTGCCAAGGAAAGCCACAGGTTGTGATCACAGCCAGCCCAAGGAGAAGGCCAGGTAGGTAGCATGCGATCAGAGAGCCCATAGTGGCCTACCTCTTTTCACAGCCAGATCTCTGTGATGGACAAAGAGTTACAAAATTCAATGTTTGCCCCACTGTGCTTTAGTATTGTTTTGGTCTAATTTTTTTCTAACTCCAATGCCACACCCCCCCCCCCCCTTTAGGAATAAGAATGATCATTCAGGGCTGTTGTGTTAGATGTGTTTAACTTTTAGCATGAGCAAAGGTTACTTTTTGTTTATGGCATTAAAGTAATGAATGATACGACAGTCTACCTCATCTTTTAAATATTTATTACACACACTCCATTCATTAACTGATCTAATCACTAACAATACAAGAGTAAATTAGTGACACACAAGTAACACATCAAAGAGGAAAGTAAGTCTCTTAAAGAGTCTCAATCTCTAGAGAATCTTAAAGGGGAAGTCTCAACCTTAAAGAGAGTCTTAATCTCACGAGAGTCTCACCAAGGTCCCAAGGATAGATGACTCACAGCCATCTGGTCGGGCTTGGAGGAAGCAGTGGTCCAGCACAGTGGTCAGCACCAGCGGAGAGATGCAAAGTCAGTCCTGCCCCGTGAGGCTGAGGACGCTGGTATTCCTGTTGGAGGCCTCAGGAGCTCAGGTTTTTATGTTGTGCTCTTCTGTCTTGTGGAAGGCACAGGGTCTCTTTTATCTGGGCCACCTTAGGGTTGGCTTATTTGCGCATCATTGCCTAGTCCTTGTCTGTTAAGGTTTGTTAATTTACATATCAAGGTGCCTAACTCTGACACCTTAAGTTTGGCTTATTTGCACATGATGTCACTGTGAATGTGTTTTTGTAGATATGCCTGTGAGGCCTCCTGGCATCCAGACTCCAGTTTGTTCCTAACAACTTCCTTCTAAAAAATTTTATAGAGCCGCATAGATAAGAGTTTGCTTTAAAGATACTTTGAGCTGGGACATTTTCCTTAAGACTTGGGTGACTCGTTTCTTCATAAATAAAATGAAAATAAGTGACATATGCCCACATGTTGATGTATGTGTACGTATACTATACACGAATGAGCAGGTCATATAATTGTACTTTTAATGAAGAAAATATAATCAATGCAGAAGAAAAATTAGCAATATAATGAATGAATAATTTTCTGCAATTACTTAGATGAATACAGCCTCTAAAATTTAATAAATCATTTACAAAAACAATCACAACATCGTCATACCATGACAATGAAGTTTGTTGTTAGCACTAACTGTCTTTTCAGTGTTCAAATAAAATCCTTACTTTCTCATACCTGTACTTTTAAATAAATAAAAAACAGTATTCAGATACAACATACACCACACTTTTGTTAATGTATTTCTTGAATCTATAGATTTTAATTCTTCTGCTATTTTTATATTGCCATAGAATGTTTCTATCAAGGAGGATACGTTGATTGGTTCATTAATTTTTATATTTTGAATTAAGAAATTGTATCAATACAATAATCATTATATTACAGTTTACTCTTCTTTAATTTTCTTGGATTTGTGGTTACCTAGGTAGCGTTTTGTATATATTCTTGTTATTTCTCTTTTTTTTTGCTTTTGTCTGATTTTTGCAAAGTCTAATTTGTGTAGACTTATACATTTTCTGTTAACTCATTTTAAATACGAACAAAGTTATGTTTATTTCCTATATCTATTATTTAATTATTTAACAACTTACAAACTGATGGTATGCAAATACTATTTTTCCTCCTTCATTCCACTGCATTTATCTGTGAAATGAGACCTTCCTTCCCACTGCCCTATAATTTATGCAGGGAAGGCATGCAAAACACTGAATACAGCTTGTAGCGGTGTCTTTTTTGTTTTTACGAAGTTTAAACTAGTGAATTGTGTCTCCACAAATGTCACAAAATAGTCAACTCTTATTATCATTATTATCTTGGGAACTGAAGATATTTGATCTGTTAGGCCAACTTGTGTATTTTTCTAGTGCTCAATTGCCCAAATTAGCTTGCAATTACCTCTTGAAGTCAGTTCCTAAGCTCCTAAGCTTTAATGCTAAAATAGTAATAATCTTAGAAAATGTTCTTATTTTATGACAAAACAGAATGTTGCATGCATCCATTTCATATGATCTTTACTAAATACTAGCTTCTTCATAGTTTGTATTTGGAAAATGTAATCCATTGAAAGCAAAAGTGTATTGTAAATATGACCTTGAACACAAAACTTTTCTCTTGAGCATAACATATAAGGAAAACATTTTTCTTAAAAGCAGTAATTTTTTTTTTAAAAAAAATATCTTTTCCAAAATGGAATAGAAGGGAGTTTCTTCAATTTGGTTAGGGGTATCCATGAAAAACAAAATAAAGTTAACAATACATTTTCTGTAAAATATTGAATATTTTTGTCCTGTAAGATTGCAATCAAAGGTTGGCTCAATAATGTCTTTTCTCAACTATTTTATCCAAGATTGTTCTAGGTACCTAAGGGTAAACATAACAATGCAAGCGCAAAAAAAAAGTTAAAGCTATATTGTAAATAAAAGTACGACTGCATTCCAAGACATGATGACCAGACTCATAAAATCCCAAGAAATTCATTAAAAGGTAATTTTAGTACAATACAGATGGAACACAAAGACAAGAATAAAGCCTATTTATTTCCCTAAGAATTTGGAGTGGAATGGCATTCTGAATAGGAAAAAAAAAAACACAGAGATAATAAAAAGAATTGATTTTCAGATGTTACAGGCATAGAAGATGATTGAATATGAATGAGATACCCAGAGCACACTTGATAGCGATGAGAGGTCTTTGTCTGGCACAGGATAGCGAGGACTGATGTGTACTCGGAGAAGCCACAGCATATAAACCACGAGGAGTGAGTACTTGCAAGCCCAGAACTAAATCACGATGTCAACGGATCCCAGGGAGAAATGTCAACTGTGGCAAATGCCTCCAACTCTATTCTAAGTGTGAGCTAATGAGATTGAAAACAATAGGAAAATTCTGATGCATGACTTTGGGAAATGATGCTCTGATGAGAGACTCCCAATGAAATGTTAAACTGTAAATAAAATCAACATCCTAATGGCAAATGTATTTTTTATGAGAACGCTTGTAATAACTCGCAAGGGCAAAGGTAGTGTTCAGTGATACGTTGGTGGCCTTAAATGCAAGGGTTTGGTTGCCCAGCACCACGCCTCTGTCTGCAGTTTGTTAACCTGTACACAGAAGGTGATCAAGTTAGTGCGCAGCTGCTGCAGGATGAGAGTCATACCCCTCATTGGCAATTAAAAAACTAAGACAAGCAAGATATGAAGATGATGATGAACTCTGTGTTGCTGGTTAACTCTCAGAAGCATCAGTACCATCTCATACTTATCTATATTTGTATTCAGATGGACAAGCACAGAAACTATTCGTAGTTGCGTGTGTATGCAATGTATGCCATATATTGCTTAACTCTGTCACCTGAAAGGATCCAAAAGGAGCGATACCTCACCTCCGCAGCAATGTGTGTGCCAAGCCCTTCGGAGAAGTGGCTGAAACTGCAAAAAATATAAAATAAACCGAAGGCTCTTGCAGTATCTGGAAGAAAGAAAGTACTTCACAATAACCGTATAGATTATAAAATACAAAGTACGGGGCATGGCTAAGGTACATAAGAGTCCGTCTAGAAGACCTTCTAATCTACGATGCGGCAACAATTCGAGCAACAAATTGTTATCGTAGTATCGATGACAAACCGACACAAAAATAAATGTCCCTGAATGTACATAGACACAAAAATCTGTTAGAATAACATGCTTTACACGTTTTAGGTGAACATGGGGAAGTAAAAGCGAGCTCCTTCAAGAATTGTTCTTACTTAATTTGCTCGCTTCCCCTCACCCACTGCTCCTGTTACTCAGGCTGACCCTAGCTCCTTCTCTTCTAGATTGGGATGACTTAGTGGCAGACTCGAAAATAAAACATTGCTAAAGAGAAAAAAAAAATGGAGTAGGAATAAAACAGGAACTTTACAGAGCGGAAACCTGAAGAGAGTATCAGAAAAAGGTGAACAAAGTTGACGTCATGGGGAATGAGAGGTAGATGTAGCATTAATATAACACGGTACGAAGTAATATCTACGATGTTTTCCCAAAGCCTATTACCTCTACCTCATGACTTTGTGGTGTCCCGCTATTGATTCTACAAAAGAAAGATGCAAATGATGAAAAAAACCTGACAAAATCCCTACAAATATGCACCATAACAATATAAAATATTAACATAATAATGAAATATTTGAGAGATCAGGATAGATGAAAACTCACACAGTGGTTTTTAATTGTTTTGTAAGTCTACTATCAAAAGTGAAATGCAATTTGGTTGAAATGTTATTTAAAAATAATTTTTGAATAAGTTCTCCAATTAGAAATATTTAAAAGACCATTCAGCAAAATTAAATATACATCAAATAAGCCATGCTGGTGGAGAGACTGATTCACTGGTGTTATCAGTCAGTCCTTGCCAAATAGATTTGTAGGCTCTGAGCATTCCAAACAAAATCCCAGGCCAATTATTGTATGTACTAATTGGAAAGATATTTTTATAATCTAAAAAAAAGCTAGAGATTGTGATAGCCAAAAAACTGTGAAAAAATAAAAAAAAGTCGGAAGTTCTACACTATTTCAATATTTATTTTAATTTTACAGTAATTAAGACATTAAGTATTGGCATAAGAATAGACAGAAATGGAACTGAATATACATATATTCAGTTTAATTTAATTAACCACTATGAGAGCTGCCAAGATAACTTAATGAGAAGAGAATAATTTTCTGAAAAATAGTTCTGTGTTATTAATTATATGCATTCAGGAAAAGCAAACCCTACTACTTGCCTCACTAAATACACACACACACACACACACACACACACACACACACACACACACACTGCATTACATGCATGAATATAATAACTAACACAATAAAATGCTTAAAATGGGTCAAAATATCATCAATCTTGGCTTAATTTAATTCTTTCATATTTTAAATGTCTTAATTTTTGTAATGACCAAAAACACACAAATTTTAAAAATACAAATAGGATAAAATAAATGTTACAAATATTTTAATCTCTAAAAATATGTTTAAATATAAACCACATCATATAAACTGGAGAAAAATACTCTAGATAGATAGATACTGCTAATATATATATGACTTTCTTGTTGCTCTTCAAATATCAGACATATCACCTAGTCATAACAAAACTTCAAACCATCAGTGAATATCTCATCACAATATTGCAAACATTTTATTTATCTGCTACTATAAACCCAGTCATTTCCCCTAAGGGCTGTTTATTTATTGATGTCCACCTTGAATTGTATTTTTTATATTTTCCTTAATATATTTTAAAGTTATTCTGAAATTTCCTAGTTGTATGTTCTAGGGATTTAAGGTTGTGTTCGCATGAACTATTTCTCTAGAGTTTATTTTTAGTGAATTTTAACATGCTTTATAAATTTACTTTTCATAAAAGTACTAACAACTTCTCTGTAAAACAGTATTATAATTCGGCATATTTATTAATATACTCAGACTTTTTTAACTCTAAAAGTCTGAATGTGTCTGCAATTCTAGTTAAACTATGTACTGACTTGTTGCTTAAATTAATGCAAATATCAATACCTTATAACACTCCATTCATAATGCATGCACAGAATGTTCAACAATTTATATTTTCTAAGGGGAAAAAGTGTGAGATTTATACTATAGTATACCACATTGTTTTCCTTTTGATATCAGAAGTATAAGTTTTTCTTGATGCTTACTATTACTGATAAGATAGGTAAGATTTAACCAACATACTGTTTTCATATTCACTATTTTACATAGAATATTTTTAAACTATCAAGTTCACAGATACTGATTTAAAATAACACTACAGTTGTATATGAGGCAGGCAAAATTTGAAAAGATATAGAGATACAATATCTTATTTTATAAATTTCTACACTAAGATTTTTGTACTTGAAAGCCTCTTTTAAAACCTAAAACTTGGACATGGATTTTAAGTGGACTAAGTAATTCACAAGATCTTCAAACAAGTGGGAATTCCTGCGATACAATTGCTGTTGAATGTGAACAGCCTCAGTCTCTCTAAATGCTCCGATTAACCCGGGCTCAGCTTAACTTGATTATACTTAGAAAAATCCTCATTTCAAATCTAAACAAACCATTTATAGTTACCAGAGATTAAGGGTTAACCATGCTGTTTGAGGAAGCAATATTTAACACACAAATACTTCCTTTTACCTTTGCAGAAGGTGAAAGATTTATACAATCAAAGAGAAACCAGAGTATATTCCTTGTACCTCTGTGACTGCAGACATTTTTATCCCTTGGAACTAGATCTCCAGGGGTGCCTGTTTCCTGCCCTACCAGAAACTTAGAGCTAGGGGTGCCTTCTCCTTTGATATTTACATGTCCGAGGTGGTTCCCACATCTTTGCGAACACATTTACGAGGCTTTGAATTGGTTCACAATCATCTAAAGAAGCAAGAGAAAATGTTTGCGTTCTTTATTTATTTTTAATACATTAAAATTTAATTTAAATTGTGGTCAAGGAAAAGCAAAGGGAGGGCCTAGAGTTTCAAAGAAAACCCTCTACAATTTTAAGGAGGAGCTTACACTTGATCTCGCTAACCATAGCATTAGGATCACCTTGTTCAGTGGAGCCACTATTATAAAAAAGTTGGTATAAATAACAGTAACATGTTGGTAAGAATATTATATATCAATAATCATTATTTTATAATAGTTACTTTAGGAATAATTGATGAATTCCTTAATCTATTTGAAATATTGTGTAATAAAATGATTTTAAATTAAAAATAAAAAAACTTATTTAGAAATTTCCAAGTTAAAAACATGAGTCCTATTAATAAATAGTAGGCATTTAATTAACAAACCTAGATTTAGGAGAATCAGTCTTCTAGAGTGGAATTTTTAAATTTTTATGTTTAGGTAGCCATAGTGAGCTAAATACTGTTTAACTCAAAAGGGGACATTCTAAAATAAACGTTGTATGAGACCTGCAGTAACACACAGGAGTTTCACTTTCACTTAAGAAACACGTCTTACAGAAAGCATACTCACAACAATTTCGGCTTCTAGCTTACTTACCCATGAGAATAACTACATTTCAATCCAAATTTTAAAAAAAAATCAGAAATCAACACGAGAACACTCGGAAAGACCTGCAGGTCAAATAATCTTTGTGAACTCACATTTGATTGGAAAAGCAGAAAAACAGAAATATACGAACTCGATGTACTTGTAAAAGAATGGTTATGCATCAAAATTGAAGAAAAAAATGTAGACTTTTGGGAAGTATTTTGATCTGCTTTCAACTGCGAATGCTGTCATAGGTCCCCATTCCCTGTCATGTGTATACTTGTTCAGAAGGAAATAAATAAATCTACGCAAAATAGTGCTTGGGAAAGCTTGACACTTCTATTCTGAGAACCAGGTACAAGGACAGCTATTTCCCAGCAGAAGAGATGCATTGAAGATCTTTTCGTGAACGGCAGAGTGCGTTCAGAATTTCTATAGAAGTTATCCAATGTATTTGCTTCCAAGTCCGCGGAAGTAAAAGACTGTTGGAAGGTGTACCACTCACAATGCCGTAGCAAGGCAGCCACAGAGACACCCCATCTTAGCCGTCATCTTTCTTCGTCTAGCTAAATGGAAATGCATTTATTCATGAGGCAAGACTGCAATTTAGCTTGTCTGGCTTGTTTGTGTTTCTGGAGCAAGGAAATACGTGTTCAGATAAAGATGCAGATGTTTTGTTAGTTTTGTTTTCACGTCACAATATGCTTTAATTGCCCAGAGCCGCTGTGTTCAAAATTGGAAGAAATAGAAGGAATGGAAACTCACTTCACATTCATAGCATATTAATAATAGTTGGTAATACAGAAAGTCATGGATGAACATGCAAAAAGCTTGAAATTTTTCCACATGCTTCTGAAGTGACTTAAAATATACAGAGTTGAGGAAATACCATTATTTATGGATTGTTTTCGTGATTAAGAAGTATCCTTTAAATTAAGTAATATGTTCAAAAGCAGGAATTTCATAGGAAATAAGAAGCTGGAGTCATATATTCAACGACCTCACAGCAATTTACGATTGAGTAGAACTTGCAAGGGTACCGAGGGGACAGTAGGCAGACCAATCGAGTTCACATGGAATCGAGTGATTCCTGTATCAGTTTTGCTTCAATAAACTCATTGTCAATCTGCATCCAGGATGGAAACTCAGGCATAAGTGGAAGGAAGATTTTTTTCTGGAAGCTATCTTTGGGTAACAATGAAAATAATTGTAAAAAATGTTAGCACATTTATAAAGCATCACTCAACCCACTTAGGCAGAACACAACATGCAGAAAGCACTTGCTGGCAAGATGCGGGTAATGGTGGGTGTAATTTATTAAAGATGTTTATTCTTCCCTTTGCTTATTTGTTTGAGATAGTCTGGCTGTGTTGTCTACACTGGGCCTAAATGTACACTTTCCTGTTTCAGCCTCCCAGAGGGCAATAATTAACCACATGTGGCATGTTGAAAGTTTTTTGGAAATCCTTCTCTAATAGAATGAAATTGTTCTCTCTACAATAAAGCAACCTCAAATAATTTTAAATAGCAATGTAATAATAGCTGTATCTCATTTTATAATCCATCCTACTATAGAACAGAGTGTTGCTTGCAAATTATTGACAAAAAAAAAAAAATACTAACAGGCTGAACACAAAAGGCTCTGGGTAGCAACAACTCAACAACTAAGCAAAGCAACTAAGCAAACAGACTCCTATACTTTTTCTCTTAACTCCTAAGAAATAATAATAAACACATATAATTTTAAGAACTTGACCATACAGCTTAATGCACTAAATAAAAATTCAAGTCTCTTTTAGAAAAAAATTAGCTATTTTTACAAACTCACACTCTGTCTTGTTGAAATAAAATAAACAACGTCACCTAGGAAGTTGTTGTGTAAGAAAGCACAGGGCAGAGAAGCGTGGGAGGTCAGAGAAAAACAACCCTTGCTCAATTCAGTAACGCAAGCCTAATGCAATTCCTAGTGCCCTCCTTAAAAATGTAATGCTTATTGGAGAAAAATAAGGTGTAGACTGTACTTTTCATTTTTTAAAGATATCGGAAAGAGTCAGTCTGTACATGCTTACAGTTGTGTGCAATCCATATATCAATGAAAGAGGGTAATTGCTCATCCACCAATGTCAACACATGAGTCAAAGCAAGAATTTATATATTCTTTTAAAATGCATATGAAACAAAAAAATCTCATGTAAATTAATGTTTCTATATTATTTTTGTCTTTCTTTAATTGAGCTCCATGGGCAGAATGCACATCATAAAAAGAAAATAATAATATCTCTATTCTAAAAAGATAGCCATATGTGGGGTGATATTAATTATATCTATTGGTAATTATGCAAGATAAATGTGTATGGAGAAGAGTTTTCAAGAAATAAGGCTCTAACCCTTTGCTCTTTCCCACATTTATTAGTTTATTAAATAATTTTGTGTCACAGTAAAATTTCTTTTATTAACCTAAAGGAGAATTAAAATTTTTTGCAATTACTTATAAATTGATTCTGTTTCAAAGTTGTAGCTGTTAAGACAATTATGCAAAATCATCTTTAAAATGAACTGAGTGCTCAAAAATAAATGTAAAAGGAAGACTCACACAAGAAATTATAAATAAGTCATCACCATTAACCTCCATAGAAACCAGAGGATAACTCAAGAGGATGTTTTTTTGTCTCTGAAATATCAACTAATTTTTCTTCATTTAGTATTCAACAAAGTATTTTCAACATTAATTTGCTAGAATGTCTTCTAAATAATGTTTACCTTATAAGTAAACAATCATGATGAAATGTGTCTATTAAAATCGAGATGTATACTGAAACAATAATCTTACCAAATCCTTCAAGAAATTTTAATGAAAGATTTTTGTAATGAAATGTACTAACTAAACATAAGAACTGTCTAAGCCTAATGAATGCATATCTGATTGAACTTGATCCTCAATCTGACTTTCCAAGAGTGGGAAGGGTTAAGAACTGGATAGTTCAACCACATACCACCACAATAATTGGCTGCTTTTCACTGTTGTGTCCACTGGAGCACTGATTTAAGGTTAAGTGTTATAGAAGAAATACACTTTGCTTTATTATTGTGATTTGCATGTGTCTTCTTAAAAAGTATAATAAATATACTCTAGTGAAGAGAAAGACCCAAAAGATTCAACTGTCCAAAGACAAAAATTGACTAACTTTTATGTATTAAATGAAAAGATAATGTATTATGAAAAAAGACAAAGTTGGCCCATAAACAAGTCGTTTAATTTCCTAAAATGTCTATTGAAAAGATATAAATAGGGATAAATAAAGCAAAAATTTTCCTTTTTATAATATAACATGAATAGCTTAGTAAACAGAATGATTCCTAAGAGTGAAGACAGGAAATAGGCCGTCCTTTAATATTAGCGCTATAGCTGTGGGAGGAGCATATTTGTTATCTGCCATTTGGAATACTACAAGTGTCCCAATTGTCCCCAAGTCAAAATCTAATCATAATCTACCTCAGCTTCTCATTTCTTGTATGACTAAGTATAAAATCATGGATTGATGTGTATTTAATTCAGTATTCCATATTTATAGCTACAACTCCAGGTACGTCTTGCTGCTGATGGCAGCTCCATCTCTCTTCCAATGGAACTTGTTTCCAGATGTTCTACACGTGTTCTCTACCTCTCATTTCCCATGCTCTGCCAGCCATGTGATGTTTCACACTCTTCTGTCAGCCAAGAACCTTAGCTCATCTCTTTTGTCGTAGAAAGCGCCTCTTAAACGTCAACGTTTAGAAATGGCAGGCAGGCTTTTGGCACTGTCCTTTAACTCTTCACATGTCTTGTCACAGCTGCCATGCTAGCATCAAATCACCAGATCCACACTGTTGTGATTTGAATCTTGAATGTCCTCCAAAACTCGGTGGTTTGGCTATAGCGGGATACCCAAGGAACTGCACTCTTGGGAGGTCAGGCCTAAAGACATAAAGATAATAGATGAGTAAGAATGAACTAAAACTATAGAAAGAAGAAAATAGGGAGGGAAGGAGAGAGGAAGGGAGGAAAAAAGGAGGAAGAAAGAGAGGAAGTGAAGAAGGAAAGAAAGGGGAAAACAAAGGAAAGAGAGGGAACGAAAGGAGGTTCCAGACGTGAGGCGATGGGACCGGAACTGAATATGGTAGCTGCCGAGGGAAGAAACAGCAGGAATTTGCAGGTCTTCTGTGTGATCCACTAAAAGTCATTCAGGAAGATGCTCAGTCTTGGAATAAATTCCCCCTCCTTGGTCACATCTGCCCAGTGACCGTCACTTTTTGTGCATGGAGTGGGAATGCTGTGTGTATATGAAGGAAAACCCAGGCACCTTGTCTATTTCCCCAGGAAAATGTGTCAAGGGCCCCAGAACTCAGTCCCAGATAATGGTCAGCTTCCCCTTCCTTCTCCACCTCCGGGCGCTTCAGAGAGTTACCACCATCTCCCCTGTAAAGGCCAAGTGCGAAAACCTCTCCTCTCTGGGCAGCCACTGTGTTTTCACATCACGTGTCTGTCAGCCGCAGCCTTGATGCCAGCCACTGTGATTCAGGGCCCATTGTTTGCATATTGGAATTAAAAACTTTCCCTATGTACCTATGATGGACACAATGTTTACGATTCAGAAGGCAGAAATAATACCCAGAGATGCAATTTCCTTGTTCTTCTCTTCCCAAACTGACTTTTAAATGGCTCCACTTTCCTCCCAATTTACTGTAATACAGAAGTGATCATGCCGTCTTGTCTTAAAATTGGCAAGTTGTTTTAGCCATATGACCAATGTTTTGTGTTCCTGTGATTAGCCTTGACTTACAAATTTATTATGCAAAAGATTTAGGCATAAAACACATGTGAATTTAAAGTCAGAGAAACTCAGCCTCCAACGCATACAGCTTTTACTGTCTCTATCACTTCCAAGACTCCCAGTTTTTTTTATCTTTACTCTGCTGTGCTCATTGAGTAAGAGAGTACGGAAGGTGCATCTCGCTTAAGTGAAGGCTGGAATGGAGCTTAAATCAGCGTTTTCTTCGTAGACCTGTGCCGATACGCAACCTCTCCATAGGCATCACCTGCTGCTCTGCACAATGGTCAAGTCCAGCTTTACAATTTTTCAAAGGAATTATCAACAGCAGACCACTTAAGCCTGCTCATGTTGTAAACCTCGTATTTCCAAGTGGCATTTCTCATAGCATCAGAAAAACTCATTTGCATCTTTTGAGGTTCTCCTATACATAGTTACATATGTAGCCCACTAAACTGTTTAAATAACAGACTTAATGTTTAGATGTGTTAAGGTAAGTGGAATTTTGACCAAACGGAACTTAGTGATCACAATTTGGGCAAAACAACCAAAAAAACCCCACAGCATCTTTAACTGTGTATCTTAATTTCATTTAAAATGTGTGTGTGTGTGTGTGTGTGTGTGTGTGTGTGTGTGTGTGTGTGTGTGTTTGTGGCATTGGAAACTGATCCCAGAGGGGCATCGCACTGAACTACAAACCCAGCACCCCCGCCCTATTTTTTTTTTTTTTTAATTTCAAGAGAGGGTCTTAAAGGGCTGGCCTCCCATGTGCCACCATCTTGCTTCCGCCTAAGATATCTTCCTCGCTCAGTTTTTAGAGTGGGCTGCTATACTCACCAGAAAAATCACTGACGCAGAAGAGAGGGCCTTTGGGATTGAGCAAGAGTCCCATGGTGGCTCTGTGATGGGACAGATGCTTTTTGAAGCAACGCTAGTACCAGGCAGCACAGTGGTAGAAATTTGCATGCATGTCTTGTGGGACCCGTTTGAAATGTTTATGCACTCGCTTTTGATACGATTGTGATAGCAAAATGACACGGAGGCATTTGCTTTATTTTCTGTGACTCCAACCTTTATGCTTGGTTACACTGGGTTATTTGCAGGACAGCGTGGTGATTGCTGGGAGGAGGAGGTTAATACCGAGTCAGTCAGCTGACATTGCCACTTTTTGTGTTTCCACTTGGATAGACGGAAGTGCACATATCATCTATGCACCAGAATATGCACCACAGAATGGTTTGCTTGATTTAACTTTTCATGTGGGCTATGTAACAACAAGAAAAACTGTCAGTGACCCTAACCTTGTCGTTATTTAGAATAAAAATAAAGTGCGTTTCTATCTGAAAGAAAATTTATCAATATTCTTTGTGTTAAACAACTGTTCTAGATATGCACATTCCTGTTTGCCGAGAGAATCTCACAAGTTCTATCCTTGGGAATCAGACTCTTTTTTCATTCAGAATTTGGGTCCCCTCTCTTGTGTATAATTCTCACACCCAGATGATGCAAGAAAAAATATTAAAAGTTAAAGAGCATTCAGTGTTCATTGTTTCCCTGAATTTCTCAATCTTCAGAGGCCTGTGACATGATAATTTTTGTAATTGTGTCTAGTTCAACTTCACCATTTAAAATGGAATTGTGCATTTTAAATGTGGGAAGGGACCCTTACCGGTGAGGCTTGCATTTAATAAAGATTTCTGTGGAAGGGAGAGAGCTGCACACGGCGCTACTGGCCTTTGGCTTGCTGTTATGGGGCTGTGTGAGCTGAGAGCTTAGTAAGTGTTTGTCTCTTTCAGAGATGAATCTGAGCAGAAAATCCATTTAGAATGTGAACAAGGGCATAGAAAGCCATTTGGAAGGTGGAGAGTTGAGAAATAAACATGTCAGCTATTTCCACGGCAGCTCTCCAAGTGCAACTTCTCCTGGCTCGGCTATACAGGCCACCTGCACATGGTTTTTATTTTTTTAAGTACCAGTGATCCATTGCACAGCAGCCTGAAAGTGGGGCGCAGAGACATCTACTTGAGAAAACATCAGCGGTCCAGTCCATAAGCACCTGACCATAGTGGGGAGGGGCACTACTGGTTGGTTGCTTTCTCTTTTTTTTTTTTGTCATGGACAATACACAAACTCATGTATTATATGTAAATGGACATCAGTTTGCAAGAAGAGATCAATTTATGACCTCCACATTGATGGTTTTTATTCATATGATTGAATATAATAGTATTAATTCTTACCCTCTAGAACCACACAGTTTCTGTTTTTTTTTTTTTTTTTTTTTTTTTTTTTTTTTTTTTTTTTTTTTTTTTTTTTTTTTTTTTTTTTTTTTTGGTCTTTTGGTTGTTCATTTATTTCAAACACATATATTTATGACAATCATTCCCATGTTAAGCCAGCACAAGGGAATCAAAGCACATTCATTGCTGCTATCAGGAATAGACTCAAAGCATTTCCCATGCACTTAAGTGGTTCCTTGTGCTTTTGGGATTTATAAATTGGTGAGTCAGAGGATAATTAACATCATACAATGAGCATGGATTACCTTCCTGAGAAAGTCCATGTTACTGTAGAGTTTTTAGGAAGGGAGTGTACAAATTCTATACGGTCATACAATCTCATTAATCATAATCAAGGCAAAGTTATCAGTTCATGCTTATCAAGTTGCTAGGTGAACACAAGTTTTTCATTAGTTATTTTCCTGAAGTGTAATTCTTGAAAAATTACTCTCTGTTTCCTAAATTAAATCCCTCATGGCATTAATGTTCCTACTGAATCCTAATAAACAAAGCCTCTCCCACTGTTTCCATAGTGCTAACATCAGAGTTGCCAGAGTAGCCTAGTTCAACCCAAACCACAAGCATGACTCCCTCTCCTCTCTGCTGGTACTTAACAGGCTCATGACCACACAGCAAGGATATCTAAAAATGTACAGTTTTTCTAAAGAAAGCCACGCTCCATGTGAAAAAAAAATTACTTGTTTTACATACCTTCTAACACAGACACACAGATGTACACACATACACATACCCACATCCACATGCATGCACATGCATCTTCACATAAATCCACATCTTATTGCAATTGGTTTAGCTCTAAATATAAAATAAAATTACAATCACAGAATTCCTGTTGCCATTCAATAATGCAATAATTTTAATTTCGATTTTTTTGAAAGGTTAGCACTATTTAAATTTATTCTTTTGAGAACTTAGTGATTAAAAATAGAATATGAGAACAAAAATGAAAATCACAAAGTAGGTTAAGAGAAATCCCATTGGATGATGCTATAATTTGGGGGGTTAGAAACCATGATCTCTCTGAGCCTTTAGATCAAGGAAATTTGTAAATGGCAAATATTATAAATTGATCTTATTGTTTTTTATGTTTTCAATTGTAGACACAGAACAAAAATTAATTAAATGTTATATTTATGCAATTTAAGATTTACATGCAGTTGTAAGAAATAATATGAAGAAATGTCTTGTTCCATTTTTCCACTTTCTCCTATAGTAATATCTTACAAAAGCATAGCATAGTGCCGTGCCACAAGCAGAATATGTACTAATGCAGTCAAGAAATCACTCGTGTGACCACGAGGCCGCCTCCTATTGCACTTTGATAGCCACATTGACCATCATCTCAGCCCCTCTCGGTCCCTGGGAACTATTTCTCCAATGTTGTCTATCGAAAACTCATACAATCAAATGCATTAAGTGTCATTTTGAGATCAGAATTTTCACTCAGCCTGAATCTCTGTAGAATCATCTATGTTATTGTACATAGCAATGCCTTTTTTCTTTTTATTGCTGAGTTGTGTGTCCTAATGATATGGTTTAGATTTAAAATACTTCCCAAAGTCTCATTTTGGGGACTGGGTCTCAAGAGACCTGAGAGAATGAATTCTAGCTCTTCCCATTTCTTCCTACTTAGTGGTCACAGCTGTCTTCTGTCATGCCTTTCCTCCATGGGTTTCCACCTTGAAGCCAAACAATGTTGGACTAAATCCACCAAAACTGAAAGATAACAGTAAACTTCAGCTCCTCAAGTGGCACGTGTAGGGCTCTTCGCTCCAGCCATGGGAAGGCACCTAAGACACACGTGTAGGTGTCCCTCAGTTTACCCATTAAAGAAACCTTGGTGCTTCTGAAGAAGTAAGGCTCTTGTTAGGATGTTTTTTAGTCTACAGTAGCGTTTATTTTGCCAGCGACCAAAGCTCAATCTCTTAAATATACGATTACATAAGACCAGGGAACACGCGGTTGTGGCTTCCTGGGTTCTCAAGTTTCGTAGCCAGTGTGCATTTACTTCTTTCTGTTCCTCAGAATCTTCTTCGTATAAACAGTGCTCGAGCATTTAAATCTCATATAATCTACTATGGGAAATGCTATGTATTTTCTATCTTCCAGAAATATGGATAATCAGCAACATACATGAAATTAACAAATGCAAAATAAGCTCATAGTGAAAACTTCATTTTTAAGACTTCCAATCCGTGAGAGCTACACAACTATTGGCATTTGGTGGCTCTTTCTAACCTTTCACATCTACAGACTCAACCAAACTTTGGAGCAGATTCTACAAGCCCCAGGATTTGTCCCCAGGATGCTTCCAGACCCCTGGACTACTGCCTGAGAAAGGTCAGCACTGACATGAAGATGCACTCTGTGCTCACATAATCTACTCTCAGGCAGATGGGTTCCTGAACTGCTTCTGAAGCAGATACTTAAAAAATGCAGCTATAACATCATCTCTGCTCTTGGAGACAGAAATCATCCTTGAGCAACTGATTCTCATTGGATGTGGACAAATTGTCGGGAGAAGTGGTAGGTTTGCCTCTAAACCCTCGTGAGGGCCTAGTTTTGGGTGTCATTCCACATTGGGCAAATTTCATTCATTCCCACGAGGAGTGTTACTGTTCACAGGATAGAGGGTCAAAGCCCCCTGCTTTCTTCTTTCATTAGGGATTTTCTTCGTATTTCAGCATAAGCACGCGATGAGTGCTCTGGTTCTGAGCCTGGGAGCTGTTTGTGCTACAGAGACTTTACTGAAAAGTTCACTCTGCTCATCCAAACTCCCTGAGGCACTTTTCTCTGCACCCCACTCACTCACATAGTTGATAGGATAAAAAGCATTGGCCAGTTAAATTGGGGTCTTGTCCAGTCCATCTCTACCCACAAATCTTTATACTAGTCTCTACCTTCACAAGCGTACCGAGTATCCCACATCTTGTTAATTTTTCACATGGCGTTATGCACATTTCTTGAATAGAGCCTTAACATGGACTTGTAGAAGAATTCACATGAAGCTCTACGTGACAACTACATGACAGTATGGTATACTTCAGATACGAAAAAATTAACCCAGGACAAACAAATTTTACATTTTTTCATATTTTGAACAAAATATAATATAAACTAAAACTACAAAATACAATATAAAATTTGAGATACCCGCTATTTTTTACAACTAGTTTGTCTTTACTAATCTTACTATCTTTCTTCCCTCTGCATTTCTAAGCATCACTGCCTTTTTATTATTAAGCTTGTCAGATATTAGGTGATAAGTGTTAGGTCTATATCAAAACAGTAAGAATTTCTATATTTGATATTTCATTTCACTTAAGGTTTTAAGAACATTGATCTCTTGGACTACCATAAGTGCTAAGAACAAGTGAATTCATGTAGTTCATATTGGTCAGGTTGACTCAAAGGGACACATGAGTCACAGATGATTTACTGTAAGTCTGTACCCTTAACGTGATGTGATTCTTCAGTAGCACAGATGAGCCATATCCCCTCCACATCAGCGGAGAGCTTAGTGGCCTGTGGTCATGGCCATTACTCTGCCTATAAAAGATGAGAAATGTCCTCCTAGGATTATCATCTCTCTGGAGAAAAGCCATGGTCTTCTATTCTTTACAGATTCACACATGCCATTATCATAGGACTTAAAACACTTGCGGTTTATTTGAGTAGAACATAAAATTAACAATGAATTACAATAGAATTCCTATGCAACTCTATGTGACAACCACATTAATTCCAAATGAATTTATTTCGATTAGTGCTCTTAGGGAGGCTACAAATGCGTTAACCATGGAATGCCAGCAAAAGGAAGTTCACATTGAAATGCAGACCTGTGCATAAATACTGAAAGGCAGTGTCCAAACACAGGCCACCCCATAAGCCAACATAGATATAAAGTATAAGGACATATAATGTAACATAAACGTGTATTAGCTTAGGATTAATTCATGTTACTATTTGAAGATTAATGCTATGACAATAATTAATAATTATGCAAGCACTAAATTCAATGTAGATGGTGCCCCAAAAGCCATCACATATAGGAAAAATGAAGCTTTTGGGAAACTCTGCATCTCATAAAAATTTTATTCTGAATTTCTGTACACTAATGGCTACGTTTTATGCTTTTTTATTTTTTATTTTCTTGAATAAAGTGGACCGAGTCTGAGAAGAGAGCAAACAACAGTTTGTTGAATAAAACAAAAGAGAAAAGAAAGCCTGTGACTGAGAAGCCAAGAAGGGCCCAAGCTGGTCTTCGCCAGAAAGAACAGAAAGAGAAAAGAGGAAAGCTCCTGGCTGAGAGGCCAAGAGGGTCCCGAGTGGGTGGCCCAGAGGTTAAGCTTTAATAATTCATAGCTTTATGCAATGTAAAGAATCGGTGATAAATTAAGCTACTCATTTATGTGTTACGTATAAATATAGAGACTTTCAATCCACATGTTCTGCAGATTTGCTTTGGCTGTTGATTCAATTACTAAAAGCCTTTGATTGTTTGGGAACCAATCTGTATTCTAATAACAGGTTTCCTTCCTCCAAACACATGTCTGGCAGCAGAAACAGCAGACCGACAGGCAGGGCCATGTTTAGTTTGTGACTCTCTGATGGGCTGTCATTTCTAGGTACACACAGGCAAACCTCAAGTCAGTATCCAGGCTATGAGGCTCTGTGTTCTGCTCCTGAGAACGCATGTCTATGCCTGCACCTGTGCAAGAACAACACAGCCAAAACTCCCCTTGTCTCGGTTGGCTGCAGGAACACTGAAAAGCAAGAGAAATTGTCCTTTGTCTTCTCCACAGACCCTTTCTGGAAAGCTTGTAAAATCAGTGGACAAGATCGTTTGCCCACTATCAGAATAAAATATAATAAATGTGCAAGATTTACAAAAGTTGAAAAAATACTTATGAAAGCATGCCCCACAATAAATAACACATATAAAACATTCAGCATGTCAGTACTCACTGAGGTCCTACATGTAACATACAGGTTCCCAAGGCCAGGGCATCACTCCCAGTTGCAGCTGATGACCTGAGCAGAACATCCTGACTTCCTATTACCCAGGACACAGCTCAAATCCCACCTATTATTCATAGATAAGTGATCATGTTGTTTGCACTGTCTTCAACTTTCTTAACATTGTATGTTGACTACATTTTATACAATATTTGCATCTCTTTAATTACAAAAGTCATATCCAAGTCATATTCAAGCAAACTGTACTGCAGGCCATCTACCAATGCAGTGTGATTCAACACTGGGAATCTCGTAGCTGTTGATTTTTATTTGTATATCTTGCTAGCCAAAAGATTTCTTCTTTTTTCTTTACTTTGAATGCTTCTCAGATATTCTCCAACCTGAAAGAATTAAAGGTTGAAATGAGGTTGTTGATCAACTCAGTTCTGCGACATTTTGTTAAAGTTAAAGATGGTAGAGTCAAGGACCAAGGGGTGTTTCCAAACATGCACTCCGGTGTCACGCTACTACACAATGTAAACAATGCATTCTTTGTAGGTGCAGGAATAGCAATCATTAACACAGTACCTGCCCTCGGGATTTGACGGCTTGTAGTTTCAACCTATTGCCTCTCTATTCATTTCTCCAGCCCCAAACTTAGTATGTTTACTTCACAAAAATAATCAAATTCATCCAATATTCAGAGAAACTGTAATGTATATGTCTATTCTCTTAATAAAACAGCCTCCAAGGATGACAAATATTTCCCCAAGAGTGCTTCCTGCACCACTTCTGGTTTTTGATTGGCAAAATGTATCAATTCCCAGAAAGTTCTTGAAATTAGAAACCAGCGCACTACTATGCTATGACACCAAAAAATGTGTTTTGGTTCACCTGTGTACCAAAATGGAAATTTACACAATATCAGATTGATGTACTAAAACAAAAGTAAACTAGCCTTGTGATATAGCCATGGGGCAGGGGGGAGGGGCATTAAGAAAAGCTCCGGGGCTTACTTCTGTGCTCTCTTTCCACTCCCTGCTTCTCTGCAATATTTGCTACATAGAGGCTTATTACATCCTGTGGTCCTCAATGCATTGGCTCCAGATATTTCATGTTTTCCAAATGATAATTGTTAAAATATGAGTATACATCATGCCAATGCCTAGGGGAAAGCTCTTAAAACCCATTCACGTTGCTGATGAATGTTTTATGAGAATAGAATCTTATCCTAATAAAAACATTTTAGCATGCATTATGTATAGTAAAATAATTCTTCTCCTACCTGGGTTAATTTACCTGGGAATGCTCACATTACTGCTCTCATACATGTCATAGAATATATGCAAAGGATCACTCACTGGAGGATGTTAGAGTTTCCCATTATAATGGAAGTGTCCTTCACATTGGCAGCCTCATTTGCAATCATCCCTTCCAGTTCCCGGCTACTTAGTCCCCCATTGTGCCTCCCTGCACCAACCTGTGCCTCCCACCAGTTTCTAAGTAGGTCTTAATAGTCGCAGAATGTCCAACTGATAGCCTTAGGACCCTAACTCTCCATAGGGCTTTCATCGAATGGCTCTCCGTGATTTCAGATTTCTGACTTGGGCCATGATTTCCAGCGTCCTGCCTGCTCTCCGACTGTTTGAGCTTCCAATCAGGGCTGACTTGCAGAGGGCTTCAAAGAAAAGACCAACATGTATATGCTCCAGTAACCTAGGTTAATGACTCGGATAGGAATAGATCTTTCTTTCATTCCTCTTTCTCTTAAATTCCCCTGCTTCTTCTTCAAATGGCCCTGTGTGGAACACCAGCCAACGGAGATTCTGTACGGTCTTACTGTCTTCTTTCTACTCTAGAAGGTTAAAATGTAACTAGATACAAGCTGGTACCTATTAATGGGCATCCAGAATACCTGCATCTCACCTCCGGTATCTACTTTAATTCTGAACAAGGATAGAAAGTGGAAGTTGAGTTTTAACCGAGTTTTTCTGTTCACAAGAGGTCTCCACCTTCATGAGGTTATGTGCTGTGCTTCCCTCAATCTGTGCCACGCATCTTGTTTTGAAAACCACCTTTTTCCTCACATCTCCTCTCTGGGAATGGAAGTCTGTGCCCTACCGACAAGTGGTATCAATGGGCTTAACAATTATGATCTCACCAACATGTTTCATAATAATTGTTTCTGCTCAAGTTTATAATATAAACTATTATAGTACTAATAGAAAATTATAATTTATAATTATAATTTAACAAAAGAAAGCAAATGGAAAAACGATCTCAAATTTTCTAAAAGACAAGCAGAAAATTAAACATGACCATGTAGGCATTGAACATCTACATACATTATATTTTACCAACAAATTCCTAATTATAATAATTAAAAGAGGACTTTATCCTTTGGAAAATCACATATGAACATTTTTTAAATACTTGAAAATATTTTGAAACTTACATTTTGTTGATTTAGTTTGATTTAAAATATAAATATCCTAGTAATCTTATTTAATAAAAAGCCATCAAATTAGACTTTCGTATAAATTCTTAACTAAAAGCACTTTCTGGTTATAATTGTATTTCAGGACACATATAAATTTCACATCTGCGTGGTCTTGTTGTGGAACGGTCTGTTTTACAATTCTTAGCATTGGTTTCAGGAGAAAGTCAAGATTTAATAATGTCTTTTGTTTTACAACTCAAAAGCAAATGCAAATAGCCATCAACTGTGAACAAGTACATCAGAAGAATCATTGTAAGAAAACCAGTTTAAAACTGCACAATAATGAAGTCAAAACTGCATAATAATGAAATAAATATTTTCCAAATTAATTTGTAGCCCACGATTTTGATATGTGACATGTACAGAAATTGTGGGTAGATTCTAATACTTCTTTTTCAGACTTTCTCAAGTGATATAATTCTCTGTGTCCCTGGGTGGATTTTATTTATCCCTTGGAATAGAACCTACAATAACTTCCAACACATCATTCATTAATCTCAGGTTTTTGTGAACGTGAGAGAACTACTGTGGGAGGAAGAGTCTGGTCTTTCTATTACACTTTCTAAAATTAAATCCATGAAAACATGTTTGTAAAAGAGCAATTTACCCTCAGTAATGGTTTCCTACTTGTACATTATTGACTCTCGAGTCCACACAATGCCTTGATTTGTCAGACTCTAACTGGAAGCCTGGCCTCACTTAGCCATGTCTTGTAACTCATGGAGTTCCACCTGTACATAAGATTCCCATGGCCACAAGAATTCCAACTCAAACCCAAGAGGAGGAAGTGCTACAACTGGAGGACTGGAACCCACTGGGTCTTCATCCCTTCACACACTCTCCGATCCCACATCTACACGACTGTCTAGACTTCATTAAGCATAAGCACAGAAATGGATAGGCTGCCCTGGGTCTTTGAGTTTTCAGTCTGAAGATTCCTGTGTCATATAAAACTGACAACAAATAAATATGATTTTTCTCTTATTAACTACTTCCTGTTTATTTCAACAGACTCAAATATTGATCCACTCGAGGGAAAGTTTGAAGTTTTAAATACTGTCCGTGGGAAGTACTTCACAAGGCTGCTAGGTCAACTCGTTGAACAACGTCGTTATTTTTGGCAGCCTTTTTTAGAGACATACTCTAAAAGCTTGACATTAAATTTTTGAATGATCTATTTTTAATAAATCAGTAAAGCTAAAATAATGAAACATTGACTACCTAATATTTTATCAGAAATAATTTCATAATTAAGATATTTAAAGCTGGGATCAGCCTCCTATAGAAAATTTTGACTGTTTTCTCTCATACTATTGTTAAGATAAAAATAAAAATATGTACATGCTATCAATTATTTACTTTGGTTTATTTTGAAATTATAGAAATGGCATGTGACAGTTAACAACATTAAAAATAGTGAGACAATTACTCCCCACATGATTTTGTATTCCATTCACTTGTGGGTGGTTGTATTATTTTTCATCACTGCTTTTGATTTTTTAACTTAGAAAAGTGCAAGAAATTCCTGTCAAGTATATGCTGTTTTAAAAATGAGCTGACTGGGGCTGGAGGAATGGCTCAGCGTTTAAAGCGCTTGAGCAAGCACTAAGCCAAGCGGTAAGTATCCGAGTTCAATTCCCCAGCACCACATAAGCTGGGTGTGGTGGTGCACGCCTGTAATCCCAGCACTCGGGAGGCTGAGACAGGAGGATTGCCGTGACTCCAAGGCCAGCCTGGGCTCTGAAGTGAATTCAGGACCAGCCCGGACCACAGAGAGAGACCCTGTCTCAAAAAAAAAAAAAAAAAAGAGCTGACTGAAGAATAGAAAATTAATTAATTAATCAAAAGGAAGAATCAGGACTACATTGAAACTAAGGATTGAAGACAGACACATACAAGACATTTTTTCAAGCCAGATTCACTGTGATGAGTTAGATAGAAAAAAAAGGAGAGATGTTTTAATACTAGGTTACTTCCTATTATATTAGAGTCCTCTGTTCCACTTTATAGTAAATAATTTCAGGAATAAAACAATAGCACAATATTAATTGGGTACTCAGCTAAATTTATACTCGTGTAAGTCGTTGCTGACCGACTTCCTTTTCCAAGAGAGTGAATGGGGAGGGCCTGCGCCACGCTTCAGTTTATACGGAATCTTATTGCATAGTCTGAATGCTCACAGGCGCCAACTGGAACCTCTAAACTTCTTCACAAAAGAAAAAGAGAAAGTAGAATGGAAACAACCATGCTTTGTACCACTTACAATTTTTGTGGTATCCCTGTGCTCAGTCGGAAGCTGCCTGACGGAACCTTTCTGAAGTTTAATAGCTATCCACTCTCCCAGCCTGCTGTTAAGGATGTGTTGAACACCTGAGCACACATAGAACTGGGTTCTGACTCTTCACACCCTGCAGGATAGCCAGACCATGACTAAGAAATAAATAAATAAAAGCATAAACGTAGCAACCCCTCACCCAGGGAGCAGTGGGTCCATGTGATCTGAGTGACTCTGATCTGCAGGATGAGGAAGCTTCTCTGACTTCCTAGAAACGTGTGAAAAGAAAAACTAAACAAAACATATTACCCAACCACTTCCGGCAGATACAGAGGCTGCTTCTCAGGCAATCTTCTTTGGACAAGCTGATTTCCGCCGGAAGCCCTGTTGTCTTGCTGGAGCTCCGCCGTCACAGGGAACACGGGCAGCGACAAGCCCACTGGCGGCAAGAAGAAAAAGAGGAGCTTGATTCCAGGACTGTTCCTCCTCCTCCTCCTCCTCCAGCACACTCTAATCACACCTCTCCCATGGACATCTTGTCCCTGCGTTTACGGACAAGTTTAAGGGGTAGGGCGTTGTCAACGGAAAGTTGGATTTTATCGTCACACTGTTCTCATATTTCTTCTACACAGAAATACCAACGAGAGTGAATTGGACACCAAGAGAAGATTTGTTTCGGACGCAAACAATCACAATTTTGGTTGAAATCAGCGCAGGATGGGAAGCAGGTTGGGAGGAGTTCTTTGTTTTACATTGAGGTTATTTTTCTCGGAAAATAAATCTGTGCCAAAAGTTAGATTTCCTATATTTTGGCCAAAGAGCTAAGAAATCTGTAGCTGACTGTGAGCACTGCAATGGTTGAACACAGTTGTAACTTCTAGAATTTAGGAAAAAGACTTGGTCTGAATGGGACAGGTACCAATCAATAAACTACGTCTTATTTTAACATTTTCTCAATGTTGTATTAATTTGGTATATTTTAAAACAAAGTAAATAAAATGTATATTATTTTAATATAGCTTTTAATCTTGTTTTAGTTGGACATGTTTTAAAAGAAAGTTGTCACAATTATATGCTTGTATGTATGATCTATACTTACAAAAATTAAATTTCATTATATTTTTATTTTAAATGAAAATTGCATCCCTGTGTAGCTTATGTAAGGTTTTTCACTCTTGTGCCACTGTCTCATCGTCCTTCTGTCCGTCACCATTCTTTGTTCTGAAGTCTGTGCTGTCCGATGTGAACACAGACACACCTGCACTCTTTTCCTTGGAGTTAGCATGGGATGTGTTCATGTCATTTCCCATTTAACATACTCAAAATATAATTAAATAAATTGCCAGGTGCACACAACTAGCTCTGGATTTCTGTGTAATACATCAACTTCTGAGTTTTTATTGGGGTGTTAACTTGTTTACATGTAATATTTATTGGGATGATATAATTCCATCATTATGTTGCTTTCTGTTTTCTCAATCAACTCCTTCTTTATATACTTTTTCTTCAATTGTGTAATATTTTAGTGTAATATTCTTTTAATTTAGTGTGTATCTTCTGTGATATTGACTTATTAGTGTTATTTACATGAAACTTAAGTTTCATATTTTGTTCTCTAAGTTAATAGAATATAGTCAGCCAATATTATTTAATTCAGTCACAACAGAAATGCTCTTAATTATAACAATTTGGACTCCAATATCTTTGTCACACATTTCATTCCTATGGATTTACCAATGCATCCCTTTAATTCAATAAATTTAATTTAAGATATTTTAATGGCTCGAAATAAGAACCTGCTATATTCATTCAGAGATTTACTATTTCCAGTACTATTTTTCTTTTTTCTCAAACACACACACACGCACACACACACACACACACCCTATACCTAATGTTTACATGGAATTTGAGTATTTCGTGCACACATATATGGTGTCTGCATTACTAAGTCTCTCCCTCTCTCCCCACCTTCCCTAAAACCCGGTGTCACTCCAGTTTGGTTCTACAGAATGTCTGTATACTGGAGAAAATGTGTGATATTAGCCTTCTGCTTCTGTCTCACTTCATTAAGCACGATGATCTCAAATACTACCCTTCCACAGAGACAGATAGTTTTGAGGATTTGTAGGTAAACGGATGCATTTCTTTTGTCTTCATCTAGAATTTTCACCTGAAATCATTTTCTTTGTGCCCAGAAGAAATTACCCTTCCCATTTCCTGTAAAGCAATTCTGGTATTTTACTTTTTTTGTCTGACTTAATGAGGCTTTATTCTATCTTTGTTTTTGAAGTTATTCTTCTCTAGTTATAGAATGCAAACTAACAGGACATTTTCTTTTTGTAAATTTAAAGAGATTTATTTCTCTCCTGTGACTTTGACTGAATTGGTGTTTTTCTTGAAGTGTGACATCACTTTTATTCTTGCTACTGTGTTCCCCGCCCTCCCCCCCGCCCCGCCCCGGCTACCATCACCTTTTTCTCTTGTTAGTGGTTTCAAGTAGTTTAGTAGTTTCGTCGAGAGCTACTTCGTTCTAGTTTCCTTATATTTCTCTTGGTTTGAGTAAGTTGAACTCAAGAGTCTTACCTAATATCTTTAAAAATTTGTTCTGACTCTCTCTCCTTTGTTTGCAAACTTCAACCATAAGTATTGTGAGGCATCTGAAATTGTTTCACAGCTCAACACTGCTATGTTTGTTTTGTGAAATATCCTCTATATTGTATTTTTATAGATGTATTACTATAAATTTGATTTTAGTGTTTTCTTCTGCATGGCAAAAATAGTCAATGAATTAATTCCAAATTTTACATATATATATTACACCCACTTAACAATCTCAATATTTTCATAATTTCCTGCATAAAGAAGATAGAGTTGCAATCATATGTTCTTTCTTGAGCTATATGATAAACATGCAGGGTTTTATGTTTTTGACAATCTGTATCATTGATTTAAAATTTTGTTGTATTATTCTCACTTTTCCACATCATTTTTATTTTTCTAGTCTATGTTTGTGATACATGATAATTCAATTCAATCTGGGAAATTAATGTATAGACATATCACATTTTAGCCATTTTTATTCTGTTGATTTTTTTAACCAAATGGGGAAGGTTTGGCCTCTGTTTCTTCTGATACTTTATCCCTGCACCAACTCATTGAACTCCTTCAGCTGAGACTGGAAGGGCATAAACACTTGAACTTCTGATTCTGCCTCAGTCACCAATACAAGTTTAAAAATACAGAGGGAAAAAATGGGTGATTATGAAAACATTTAGACCTCACTCACATTATAAAAGACACAGAGAAAAGGAGGTGGGGCTGGCATCAAAGGGTCAGACCCTAGAGAGCTAGGGAGGAAAGTTAGAGAGGTGCGGACATGAGGACCCTGTCTCTCCCTGTTCCCAGTTTTGCCGTGTCTCTGCTGGTGGGTGGGCTGCTTGTTCATTGTGTCCCACAAAGATGGAGGGTTGAAGTTGGTAGGCCACTACTTGGATATGGTATAAATAACGCTGCTCTTCTGGTGCTGATAATGAGTTATCTTGCTTTCTGTCATCATTATGTTTGGATATGCAATGTGTGGAAGGACAAATGTAACCTCCTCCCTTCCGTCTGAGGCTCGGCTTCCTGTTTCCAGTGTCACAAGGAGCTCCCTTGACTCCTGCCTCTGCCATGTGCTTCCACTGTTGCTGGCCATCCACGAATGGACAGTGCACTTCTGAAACTGTGAGCTACAGTAAACCCTTCCTCTCCTGATGTGTGCGTAGTGACCACTGAGCCAGAGACAAAAGCGTAACTAAGACGGTCAGTAACCACGGCAAGCCAGCTTGTTACCTCTAAGGCAGCAAAAAAATTCAGAACCTTCGCAGTTCTTAACAGTTACAATGACAGGAGTGGGAAGGAGAAAGAACAGAAGGAGGAAGTGTAACGATCTCATGGGTTGACAAGTGTGATTAGAGGAGAGTTGATGCAATAGGTCGAAAATCTCACCTCGGGATGTTGCGTCACGGGGATGAGGAGAGCGTCTGCACAGCATTAAGCAATGAGGAGGGTTGGGGGCGGAGCTTAGGAGGTCTGGGGCGGAGCTTACCTGCCCAGTCCTTACAAGTAGGTTGAGAGGCAGGTGCCAAGATTGTGCCCTGGTCGTTGCTAACTGCTCTGCAGATGGGAGAGTTCTTTGGCAACACTGATAGAAGTTCCAGCTGCCTTTCAGACAGTGGTGACAGAGACACATTTCTGTGCTGACACTAAAAGGCAGGGAGGTTCTGACATCTCTAGCTGGTAACAAGGTAACTCATTAGAACTCTGACTAGATTCCTTGGTAGATGAGAGGGTCCAATGTGTACTCCAGGACGAAAAGAATGAAAATACCGAGTCACTTCACAACCAAATTCCATGCGTAGTCTATAGTGACAAGCTTAGATTCACGCTGAGCTTCTGCAATGGGTTTTAACGCCAGGAGAAGACTTCAGCTCTCTTGCAGAGATTTTTCTGACATAGCACAATACCTTTGGCAAAGCGTTAATGACGTGCATTAGTCTTTAGGTTTGGGCATGGGTTCACAATGCCAGTGAAGTAGCCCGCTAGAACGAAGCAGTTTTTGTTTTGAAGGGTAAGAAAATCATAAGTGTCTAGACCACTTGTCTTGTATTATGACTAATCAATTACCTCTTTATACTGTAGAATTGATCATAAACATCACAATTTTAAGTACATCCTAGAAAAATAAGATCTAGGGAGGCAGTTCGGTGATGGAATACTTGCTGAGCGTAAATGAGACTGTGAATTTAACCCCCAGGACCACAGTAAATAAATAGGTAGATAGGTTAGCTGGGTGAGAGAGACATAACATTGCTCCCTTCAGATTCGTACAAGAATCAACTAGATGTCACATGCCTGTGTTCACATTTTCACCACAGAGCAATATGGCTGTGGCTGTCAAGTTACAGGGTTTTCAAGGCTAGAATAAACATCATTTCCACTTAGTAAGAAGCACTAGAGAATCATGAAACACTGGAAAACCACACTGCTGAAACCGCAAGGCCCCGCGTTCATTGAGGTAGCACCCAGCCTCCGTCCATGCCCTCTCTGCTCCGAAGCCAGGAGACTTTTTACAGTATTCTGAGGAGGGTAGGGACACTTTCAGGTGTCCATGTATTTGTAGTCAGTGAACACAATACACTTAGGTAATTGCAGATTCCTCTAGAGAATGGAGAAAGAGTAATAAACAAGTCCCTCAGCAAAGCTTTATATTCCATGTAATGTTCCCAGGTGTAAACTGCTTGACACCTAAAATTGGTTAGAAAGACCAAACCTGTTGTTTTGGCTTTAAAATTTACTATATATATATATCACGATGGTTATGATGGTTACATTGAACTTGAGAATTCTGCAACATACACATCAAAACACTGATGTTTTCCTTCCCCCTTTCTAATCGTCCCACCCTGCCTCTCATTCCCAAACCCCCCAACCCGACTCCCACCATCTCACCTGTTTGACACTTTTACTTATTTAAAATCTGGGGTTTTGATATTAGAGAAATCATGTATTATTTAATCTTTTAAATCTGGTTCGCTTCACTACACATGATGATAGCCATGTATCCACAATTAATTCATATCTCTGTGTCTTTCTGGCAGAGTAGTACTCCACTGTGTCTATATCACATTTTTTAGACCATTGGCTTATTGATAGATATTTGGAATCTTCCACAATTTAGCTATTATTAGTTGTGCTGCTATAAACATGGGTATTCATGTGTCTCTGATGTTAGAGTGCTATTAAGTCTTTTGGAAAGACACCCACAAGTATTACTGGGTCAAATTAAATATCTATTCTCAGTTCTTTGAGAAATCTCCAAACTGCTTTCCATAGTGATTTTACCAGTTTACAGTCTCATAATCAATGTAAAATGGTTCTTTTCCCCCCACATCCTTGTGAGCATCTGTTGCCACTTGAGCTCCTGATAGAAGCCATTCTCTAAGGGGTAAAACAGTATCCCGAAGTTGTCTCTCTTTGCATTTCTCCAGAGGCTAAGGTAATTTCTTTAGGTCTTAGAGATGCATCTTTAAATTTTTATTTATGACTGCTTTTTAAAAATTTTGGCATTCATAGCTATAAATTTTTCTTTCAGCACAGCTTCGATAGTGTCCCACAGGTTCTGGTATTATATGCTTTCATTGTCCTTTAACTCTAGAGAGTCTTTTATTTCTTCTCTGGTTTCTTCTATGACCTGTTTATTTTCAACAATATATTATTTTGGGTCCAATAATTTGTATAGTTTCTGTAGTTTTTGTGCTGTTGATCTGCTTTCCACTATGATCTGAAAGTATGCAAATAATTATTTCAAATTTTAAATTGTACTTTTTGAAACATGCCTTGTGGCCTATAATGTGGCCTATTTTGGAAAATGATCCATTTCCTGCTATCGGAAAAAATATGTATTCTGTTGATCTTGATGGAACACTGTAGATACCTATTAAGTCTAATTAGTTCATGATGGGCTTTGGCTCTATTGCTCCTTTGTTAATGTTTTGCCTGGTTGAACTGTTTATTTGTGACAGTGGCATATTGTAATCCCCTACTGTAATTGCATTGCAGCCTAGTTGTTCTTTGATGTCCAGTAGTTTCTGTTTTACAACAGAATGTCCTGTGCTGGACATGTGTACACTGATAACTTCTATTGAATCTATCCCTTAACAAGTATAGAATGCTCTCATCTTTTTCTCCTCTGATCTGTTTAGGCTTGAAATCTGTGATGTCTGATAATAGTATAGCTGCTCCTACTAGCTTTCTATATCTGGTTGCATGAAGGATTGCTTTCTATCCTTTTATTTTTAGTCTATGTGATTCTTTGTAGATAAAATATGTTTCTTTATGGATAAAGTACAAATTGTTGTCAGTTGCTTTTTGCACCAGTTAGCTAATCTGTTTTTTTTTTTTTTAATAGTAGAGTTTGGACCATTAACGTTGAGTGTTATATGGTAGTATTTTTGCTCTATCTGGCCATCATTGTGGTGCTCCAGTGTGGGTTATTTTTCTGCACTATTGTTAGATCATACATCTTGATGTTGCTTCCTTTTCTCTGGAATCTTTAGTGCTGATGGTCTCTCTCTATCTGTAAAAGTCTTTTAAGTATTTTCTGAAACTCTGGTCTAGTGGTCATGAATTTCTTTATTTTATTTTTTTTTAATCATGAAAACCTTAAACTTGTCTCTCTGTATTTTGAAGGATAAGTTTTTCTGGATATAAAACTATTGTTGCCATTTATGTTCTCTTCGCACTTGAATTATGTCACTTCACGATCTCCTGTCCTTTAAGATTAGTGTTGAGAAGTCTGCAGTTATTCAGTTATTCTGCTAGGTTTATCATTTTAGGTTACTCTGGGTTTTTTATTTTTTTCCCTGCAGCTTTTAGTACTCTTACCTTGTGTTGAGTATTTAGGATTTTAATTATTATGTGTCATGTACAGACTCTTTCCTGGTCAAGATTATTTAGAGTTTTATATGACTACAGTATCTCAATGGTAATTTCTACCCTAGATTTGGGAAATTTTATTATTTAATTGAATGAGTCCTTTATACATTTTGCACTATCCCCTATTTTTTCTTGTCTTTCCATAACTCTGAGATTATTTTTCTCTTGTCATCAATCAGCTGCTGGGCCCAGCCTCCTTGTTTTTTTTTTTTTTTTGCCATCACTGAGTGTATTTTTCAGTTTTTCAAACTTGCATTCAAGATCCACTGGTGTGACCTCAAAATTCTCAGTCTGATTTCCCATGATCATGTAAAATTTTTTATGTCCTGGAGTTCACCTTTGACCATTTCTATCTTTCCACTTCTCTACTGAAAATATTTCTTTATTTCTTGCATTGCTCTTTACTTTTCTGTGTGTGTCATCTTCATGACCCTTAAGTTTTTATCTATTAAGACTGTTGTTTCTTTTATTTAATCCCCTTTGTAAGCACTGAACATCAATTTTATTTGTTTAAGCATGTCTTGTTTGAACTCTTTGGCCAACAAATTCTCTTGTTTTTTATTTTATTTTCATAGATTCTGCTACTTCAAGACACACGATATAAGCTTCTGAGGTGTCAAGCCTCTTAGCAGATGAGTTTGGCTTCATTTTTTCCATGGTTCTATTGCTGTTATTTGTCAATCAGGAGGTGTCAATGAGCATATTCTCTGTTATGCAGCTTTTGTTCAGATTTTAGTAATTATGTCCTCTTTTTTAGCTTACTCATTAATAACTTTGAGGATTTTCTCAATAACCAACCTTGTAGTGGTTACCTAATGTTTTCCATTTGTTATTGATGGAAGAATGATTTACAGAACTGTGTACAGTCTACAGACAAGATACTTGATAGTATATATTAGAAATCAAGATCAATGTCTATGCCACCATCAATAATTTGAATAAAGGTTTACCATAACATTGTAATCTAATATTAACAAATTATTGAAGAAACCTGCTAATCAGTTGAGTATTACAACTATCCTACCCTTAACATTAGAAGTCACAGTCTACTTCATCAATGTATCTAAATAAAGCTGTACCTGATTTACTGAAATATTTCACAAATATTAGTACTACATCACAATCTATTGTGAAATAGTCCCCTCCATTTCTTAACTAGGAAAAACAAATCATCACAACTTATCAACTATTGATAGGCCCTAACTGCTAGTCCCTCTTTAACACTAGATGTTCAAATCAACGACTAAATTTGATACATAGCAGCTATAGACATATGATAACAAGATGTACACCCATATGAGCATCCCAATCTAAACACTAGAGATATTATTTATACTATTAAATTATTGGAAGTTTATTGGAGTTACCAATAGTTAGCAATACTATTAACAGAGATGTTGGGTTAGGAAGAGAGTAGATTGAGGCTAATATGATAGACAACAGAAGAGTGTTTATAGGAGAGAGAAGCGCAAGACAGAGCTCCAACCTCGGGTCAGAAGAGAGCAGGTAAACGTATGCAATGGAAACAACAGTAAGAAGGAACAAGGGGAATTATGGGTATGTCTCTAAATAATATAGAAAGGCTTTCCAGAAAGGGTGTAAAGAACTACTGTAGGAAAAAAAAAAAAGAATGCAGAAACTAATAGCAGAAACAGAAAGGGTGGAAAAGCAAATGAACTAAAAAGAGAAAAAAGAAAAATAAACCCACAAATAATAGCAGAAAAAAGAGTAGTTTAATATACCCACAAAAAAGAAAAGAAAATTGAAGTGAGCTTGTAGTCCAAAAAAAAAAAAAAAAATGAAACAAAACAAAAGCATTACCTTGGCATGAGACCACTACTTTCTGAAATCTATCTTTACTGGCCTCAGACATGTAGGAGGAGCATGATCTTTTCCCTTCTTCTGTGAGACTGACAGGGAGACTCCTTGGCTTCCCTGGAATGTAATACGTAAGCAGTCTGTGTCCCAGGAGAACTCACATGCTCTTATGAACTCCTCTTTGGGTCTGCCAGCAAATGTTGACTTTGATTGCAGCATGTGACTCCACAGGCTGCTTTTAGGCTACAGTATCCAAGCTCGAGGCCTTCCAGATGGGTTTTTTCCCTGCTTCCACACTCGGAATGACACAATGTTCCAGAATGGAGTGGCCAAGGCCGGCTGTTGGGAGCGCAGAGCCATGAGATTGACCTGGGTCTTCTATGGGCCTCTCTTGCTGAAGTCCTCCCATGCACTTACCACTTGTGGTACACACCCACAGGCCCTCCATGGCCCTAGGCCTCCTCCTAGTTGGGATTCTGTACTGGATTTCTAGTGAGCTTCACAATTATTCAACTCTTTCCATGGTCACTATTTAGGTCTAGAAGCTCCTCTGCTCCCCCACCCCCCACACACCCTGCCCCAGGCCATAGAGGACATTGCTTTACTAAATCTCTGTCTTCCAGCTGAATCATGCAGAGCTACTGACGAAATCATTCTTCACCATGACCTTCTTGACTCAGCCTCCCCCATGATATCCAAAGCTTTTCATCTTGATGAGTCACTGTTAAACACTCTCTCCTAGACAATAATAGAAATCAAATATGACATTTATGGAACATCCGTCCCAGCTACTGTGCTGGGCCTCTGCATCTATTAAGTAGTAAAACTTATGTTTTCTCTGATGGTTACTTGCCAGAGTTCACTAGTTAAATGAAAATATGAAAACCGACTTCAACAGTAACATCTCCTTTTATCATCTCTGGCTTACAGAGGTCATCTATTATCAGGACAATTCATTAATTTTCACTTTTGGTTAGTTTTCAGAAAATCCCTGGGTTTCATTTACTGAAGTCGTAGCAACTTAACAAAACTGTTGTAAAAGAATTACAAATTGAATCTTGAGACTGAGGCCTAAGAATGTTCTCCTTGGACCAAAGCTGAAAACAGACCAAAGGCAGCGCCACAAGGTTTTAGAAACTGCACTGGCACCAACAGCGACATCTTTCTGTCCCTTGTTTTATGAACTAAACCAGCATTCTTTTTTTGCAAAAGAAAAAAAGAAACATTGCCTTGAAGCATAATTTTCTCAATTCTTAAAACACAACTCACAAGGAGTTGATCTGTATGAACTAGAAAAAATGTGAGCAATTTTCAGAAGAAAAAGATATTCAATATATATCAACTTTGAAGTTACGTACATGTTGGAATTATCTAAGATGGCAGAAGAACTATAATAATGAAGCAAAATAAATGTATTTGAAAAGAATAGGATGAGAAAAATGCTTAAAAGAGACATATACATTTTTAGAAAAATATAGTATCTGATTTAAAAAACCCAATGTCACTAGTAAGGTGATAGAGGACAAATAAAGCATCAGTAATGCTGTGCAGAGAATATGTGCTTCTAGGTCAATCATCAAAACGAATTATTAACTTTTTTACTTTTTCAGAGCACATATCCATAGAATAAAAATAATCTAATTATTTGTCAAATTTTCTACATAAAGAAATAAAACAACACACATATAGTAATTTAATTTCACTCTCTGTCCCTCAAAGTATAATCAGATAAAATAAGAAAAAAACAAAGATTCCCAGTCTTTTGGTGTATCAGGTGAAAAGGGTAAGAGAGTTATGGATTCAATTAAGGGAATGTATTATCCAGAGCAAAATAGTTCCTAATTCTCAGGATTCCTCCACACAGTTGAAAGACTGTATCTTCATAAGTGAGATGTGTCACGGTGCATTTCTGTCTTCTGTGCTCACAGGAGTGGGTCTCCTGCCGTGAATTCAATTCAGAGGAATGTGGGATGTGGGACATATCAGCAGAGGGATATTGCTAAGGACTGGTTTCTCAGCTGGAATTAATTTTTTTAGTGGTAATGAAATACATATATGATGACTACCTCTTCTAAAGATAAATGTAGGTTTTTAGCAGGATGACAGTAGGATACAGCTCTTTACAAAATCAGCAGTTATTTTGCATAAAGTGAACTAATAATTATAGATTAGGTTCACATAAAGGTCATCGGGAGTTACCACAGAATGCAAAATTATTAGTATTATCGTCATTATTTAAAGCATATGGCCCATGTAAATAGATTTCCAAGTGACCTTTATGCCAAGTTATTTTGTTGCTCTTTTCTTTCTCTCGATTATTTTTATACATACTTAAAACATTCTCAATATTCAGTAAGAGTAAATTTGAATTTATTTATTTATAACTACTACATTTTAAAAATCTTATTTTGATGTATGTCTTAAGCTTTAAATTGTGTGCACTTTTCAGGAAGGGAGTAATAAAATGCCATCGCCTTCTCTGAGAGTGGAGACAAGAATTAAGATAGCAGAAATATAGAGATAAAGATGTTAGACTTAAGGATAGTGTATTAAAGAATACGGCTTTAAATGTATGTTGAATGAGAGCTTTAATAACAAATAGGAGCTTTCTTAGTCGCCAGAGCAGCTGAGAATGTCGGGGGCTGTGATGCAAGAGAACCACCTTCCTGTCCCACTTCCCATATACTAGGGAGCTTAGCAGGACTTTCTCCCACGGCAGAAGGAAGAGCCAGAAGAAGTGATGTATCACCAAAGGCACGCCCCCAGTACCCCCCCACCCCCAGGGGCCCACCTCCGACAGTCATGTTCGTTTACCGATGGGCCCACTGATGACACAGCTCACCAGGACCCGGTAATCTCCCCAGACTCCCACCTCTGAACTCATGTGATCATTTGGAAATACTTTAGATCTAAACCATATGCCTTAGTTATTTTTTCATTTTTCACAGTTACTCAATACTCAACATGAACACGTTAAGGGAAGAAAAGCTAACAGTTTCAGAAGGTCACGGGCTACTCAGCATTAGCCAGCAAATGAAAGCGCATGGCAGAGGCAGAGGAGGAGGCAGCTCCTCACGACATCGCAAACAGGAAGCCAAGCCAAGTCAAGTTCCAGAGGAAAGCAAACATTGGTCTTATTCTTCCAGGTCCTATCCCAGGGATTCATCACTTCTGGTTCTAGCCTCAGTGTTCCGCCCCTTTCAGGTTTAACCACATGCCTGTAATCCAATCCACACGCCTGTCTTTCACCACACACCTATAATCCAGCCCTCCCAGATTAGGCCTCCGCCCCCTACCAGCACATAATTCCATAGAATACCCATAACACAAATGCGTGAGACTTTCGAGGGACATTCCAGATCCAAACAAGAATAATGTAGTAAATACCTTGTAAACAGCTGAGATTAGCACACAAACTATGTCATAAAACTACTTTGGAAAACATCTTTATTCAATTGTGGGGAAACTTATGACTCTCATGTTTTTCTTGATTGTTCTAAGTTTTTATCTTTTAAATTAAAAAAGCACAAATATAAACAGAAGAGGTGAACGGTTTGGAAACAACTAAATTCAATGTCTGACAATATATGTATCAAATAAATAGCATTTTCCTTGCTATGAATAATTTAATCAGAAAGTAGTGACTTGAGATTGACCTGGGGAAGAAATGTTCCAGATATCATCATGTGTGGCAGGAGACGTTTCTGCTTGTAGTTTCTGAAAACAAAAGTTTATAAGCCAAAACATAATTCCTAAACCACAAAACCCAACACCCTTGAGACATGTGTTCTTATGTAGTGCTAATTCATGAGCCTTCCACATTGTTACCAAAGAGATATTTCTGAGTTGTTATGCGCATGTATAAAATTTATGACTCTTTTCCCATTTCCTCTGTAATGACTGCTCTAGTAGTAAATATTAAGCTAAGCTTACCTTCATAAAATTTGTGAGTTGTGGAACAAAGTAGGGATCACTGCTGTGGGTGTTGGGATGATGACGCACACTGCAAATCCAAGAGGCAGTTACATCTGAGGCTATTCTTAAGGGAATACAAACTATTTCACTTCACCTAACACGTCAGTTACTTGTTTTCTTAGCATACTGGACGCCATAGTTAGGGTTACACGGACCAGGCCTCAACTCAGCGTGTGTGGTTCATTCTGTCACTTTCTTCCCATGTCTCAGGCTAAAGCCAGAGTAAACCATCTCACCCTGCAGCTTCTCCGCTGAACACACATGACTCCCTGTGCATAAATCCACGGTTCCAGGGCAAAGCAAGTGATACCTGGTGAAGTTGAAATAAGCCCCAGTTTGCCAAATGAAAAAGGTAAAATTTAGATCTTTTATTGCATTTCTCATATTAGCAACACATGATACCAATTACTTGTACTTAAATCATTATTGCTTTTAATTTCTTTGGGGGGATTGAGCCCAGACACATGTTCTCTCTAAGTCACTCAACTGTCCAGTCTGACTTAACCTTGTGATATGTCTGCTTCAGGCTCCCAGCATGTGAAGATAACAGGACTATGTCCGTGGGCCTGGTGATCTTGATTTTTCTGTATGCTCAGTGATCTAATTGCAATTTAATGTAATCTTTGCATTTTATTAGATTCTTAATTCACTTTCCCCCCACTCTATTTATTAATATACAAATGTAATACATGGTATTTACAATGAATGTGGGTATTTCGCATCATATGTATCATATCAACTTTTGAATTAACATGTGTTTTCCCTAAACTTGTCTTATAAATGCATGGCACAGATCACTCAAGTCTGCAGTTTTAATTATTTGATGTGCACTTGACACTTCTAAAATTTTTATCTCAGATCCCATTTTTCCTTGCATTTGCAATTGTTTACCTCTTGTGTAGTCTTAACTCTACTTCTGAAACACATTCATTTGCTAAAAGTCAACATTGATACCAAATTTGTGTGAATCAGGAGGTCCCGAAATACTCGTATCTTTTTATATCTTATTTACTTATTTTTTGGCTGTAGTAAGGACTGAACTCAGGGCCTTCTCACTGAGCTACATCCTCAGGCTATTTTTAGTTTTGATTTTTGAGCAAGGGTCTTTCTAAATCACTCAACTGCCCAAATTGGGTTTAATCTTGTAGTCCTCTCCTAGAGGGAAGGGATCACAGATCTAGGACACCACGTGAGCTCTTAACATGCTGTTGATCATTTAAAACAGCACATGGACTTGAAAATCATGTTTCAGTTTCTCATGGATGTAAAAGGGTCCTAATGAGATGAGCCGGCAACCACAATGCTAGGCGTTCATGCAAGGAAGCAAGTCCATGTAAAGTTGTGGACACAAACGTCAGTTTGTTTTATAATAACTAAAAGCTGAAAAAAACCCACCTCAATCTCTATCAATAGAAAAGCAGGTGGACAGAGACTGCGTGGCCACATCAGGGGTTACTCTTCAGTGATAAAACAGGAGCACACAACCATTGCATCATAAAATACTGAAGATATTGTGTTAATAAAAGGTAAGCATAAGCGATATGTACTGAATCATTCTTTTTGGAAGAAATTCTGAGAAATATATATATCACTCTACAGGAACATGGTGGTACAGACCTCTCAGAAGCTGAGGCAGGAGGATCCCGAGTTAGAGCCCAGCCTGGGCAACTTGGCAAAATGGTGAGACTCTGTCTCAAAATTAAAATTAAATAAATAAATACAATAGAATTGGCTGGGAATATAGCTGAGTCTGAGGGTTCAGTGTTCAGTCTCCAGCACGAGAAAACAGAACGGGTGGCAGGACCTTGAGAATTAGCTGGTCTGAATGACCTGCTGGACAGACTTATGCATTCTGCACATAATAACCGCTCGCTCTATTCTTTCTCTTAGCTCACGTCCCGTTGCCAGGCTCTTCTGTACAATCACGTATTTCCCCGATGCCCAGAAGCATCCCTTTCCTTCTACTCATTCCCCAGCCACTCAGTTCACAGGAACTGAACCACCTCTCAACCACGCGTCAAGGGGGACAGAGCCTTTCTTAATTCTTTATCCAGTTGGCAAGGTAATTTAAATCTTAATATGAGAATTTAAATATTTATGACTTTTTCCTTATTTTAATGAAAGTGTTGAAAACAGCTACTTTTCAAAATGAGGATCACCACTAAATAAGACAACGCAACTCTAGAATATACAAAAAAATATAAAGAGCTAATAAATAAAATATAACGTATTCCTTAATATTTCAAAGGCAAAAACATAGGAGATATAGGAGTGTCAATATTAAAGATCCAAATTCATGCGGATAGATGGAATTGAGTAATGAAACCCGTGCGATGGAGCCAGCTGTGCTTTCTGGTCGTGTGTCACAATTAGGTAGACTTACCTGTCTAAGCCTTGGCACTTCAATACAATTGAATGGCAGGACTTCTGCCAAAGAGCAGGCACTGACTCTGGGAGATAATGACACAGCAGGAAAGAAAAGTAGAAAAATGAACATTTCTTGTGGCAGACAGATATGAAGAGACAGGTTCCTTACTGAGCTTGGCGCAGACAGGTCCTTCTTCCTAGGATATCCATCAAATAAATCCCTCCTCTCCTGGGGAAAAAGTTAACAGGGTGTGGAGATAATCAGGAAGTGTCCCTTTCATGTGTCATCCTGTTGAGAATGGAAGAAAACACTCACAGTGAGAATTATGGAAGTGTGAAGCGTGGGGAATAAATGTCTAACGCTAGTAGAGCAGGACCTGGTGTTCTCCACTTTGCAGGAGAAAGGCAGGAATCATATGGGGCTGAAGCAAGCACAGACGACATCAGCACAAAAATTCAAAAAATTAAACAAAAGACAAGTTTTTCATGGTATTGCTTAAAATCTATCGGCAACTTTATTTTAGTTTGAGTGCTGGCAGGTGAACCCAAGGCTCACATGCCTTAAGAAAATGCTCCACCACTGAGCTCTACCGCTACACCCTCACTCCGAAAGCTGAGCCAAAATTGGAGTATTTTATGTCACTGATACTCAGCTTCATAAATAGAAAAAAAAGTCCTCTAGAGTTTACATGGAGAAATAAAAATCCAGAATTACCAAAGCAACACTGAGAAAACAGAAAGTGGTATATGTCATAATATCTCACATCAAAATATACTACAAAACCGTGGCTGTTAAAACCACTTGGTGCTGCCTTGAAAACAGTTTCATACTCTCCTGGAGCACACTGAAGAACTCAGAAGTTAATCACTGCTCGTGCAGGCCAAGGGACCTTTGGCAAAGATGCCAAGACCGTACTGGAAAGAGAAGATAATCTCTCAAATGGTGCTGGCAAATATAAACACAAATATACAAAATAACAAAATTGATCCCTTTTCCTAACTAAAGACAAAATCTACTCAAAGTGGATGAAGACACTTAAACCTGGAATTCAAACCTAGATCATAAGCCTGAAATTATAAACTTGGTACAAGAAAACATAGGGAAAGTACGCCAGGATATCTAGTGCAAGCAATGATTTTAGACAAAACCTCAACTCATAGGAAACAAAAATAAAAATATTCCAAAAGTTTTTTGCACACAAATATTGACAGGATTAAGAGTCAACGTACAGAGTGAGAGGAAATATTTGCACGTGACTTCTCTCACGAAGGTTTGACTTTTAGGAGCTATGATGATTTCTCTCACGAAGGCTTGACTTTTAGGAGCTATGATGATATTAAAGAAGGATAGCAAGACACAAACAATCTAATTTTACAACTGAGCTAAAGAACAAGATGTACACTTATAAAAATTTGCAGATGGACAAAACTACATAAAAATGCTTTTTCGCAAATTATAAAACAGATGCAAATCAAAACCACAATGAGATATCGGCCCACATGAGCTAGAATGGCTCTTTGGCTATTAAAAAAAGACAAATTCTTCCATGGATGTGGAGAAATGAGAATTCTCCTACACTATCAGTGGGAATATAAATTACTATGAACATTATGGAATCCAGTGCTGAGATTCGTCACAAAGCTAAAAGCAGACTTCCATGTGACAGCAAGTCCGCTCTGAGTATGAATCCGTAGGAGATGAAATCTCTGTACCACAAAGATGCTTGCACTCTCATCTTTATGGAAGCGCTGTTTGCAATAGCAAAAATGCGGACCCAATCCCGCGCTGTACTGCAGTGAGCAAATGAGGAAAGGAAATGTGGAGTACTTACCCTGTAGAGAACTCCCCATCCAGGGAAAGAAAGACATTCTGTCATTTGTGGCGACATGGATGGAACTGGGCAGCAGAATGTGGAGTGAAGCTTCCTGGATGGAGGAAGGCATATACCGCGTGATGGAGGCCAACGTATCATCCTCGTAAAGAATAGAATGAAATAGTGGACATTAGAGGTGGGGAAGAAGAGAGGAGAAGCAGCAGGAAGAGACTAAGAGCAGCTTTCAGAGACCCAGGTAGAGGCTGTGGGGCTTATGGAAGTAGATTCCTGGGCAGGAAGAATGGAAAGACGTGGACCATGCACGATATGTATGTGTGTATAAAAACACACATCATGGTGAAACACTTTAATTAATATAATTAAATTATGTTAATAAAAATAACAGATTCAAGAGGCAAAATATTTGTATTTATACTTAAAGTATTTACATAGTTATTATGTTGGGCCAAGATTAAATTTGTTTTCTTAAGGATCTAAGTGATCAAAATAACACAAAAGGCATGCCTGGGCAGTTGTTTGCAATATAGAAACTCAAAATGGAATGTAACACAGGTATTTTAAGCAATTTCATAACACTGTCTGGTTTGTTTAAATATCATGATGCAAATATGATACAAAATAGTGTTTTGTATCTAGATACTAGGGGATGGGATGAATTAGATATTTAATATTAAGATTTCTTCACTTATCCTCATGAACAAATACTATGAAGCATGATATTATATTTTGAAACATAGAAGTAAAAATTGACAAAATTCTAAGTAGACCTTAAAAACAATTTTATAATTTATATTTTTAGGATCTATTAATTCAGAACATTTTAGGTTTTTTCTATTCATAACAGTTACAATATTTCACACAGATGCTATGGCGAGTACTTCAGTAAATATTTGTAGGTTTTTAAGGCCTTTTCAAGTCTCTTATACTTCTACAGTTGGGAAAAAGAAAATAATCTCTAACCTCTAATTACCAAATACATATTATGTTGGAATTTTATATTTTATACCATTCTCAGGAAATCTTACACGAACGGAAATAATGTTTAATTAGTAGAAATATTAGTTGTATTATTATAGTTTGTCTTATGTAAAATATTAAATTATGTATTCACTTTTCAAGGAATTTGTCATGGTTTGGATATGGAGTGTCCCCCAAAGCTCTATGTACCTATGGATACTAGGTACTTTTGGGAAGAGGGGCGCTGGCTGGAAAGGGTGGATGCTTGGGGATTGACCTGGAGGGACATGGGTAGGTCTGCCCTTCCTCCCAAGCTTCTCAGTTTGGCCATGCTGCTTTGAGGATATCTGTCTCTCAGAGCACACCTCCATCTCTAGCTCTAGCTGAGGCTCCAAAATATGATTTCACCATTTTCCAGCCTCCTTCCACAAATAGGCTGTGATTTTCTGAGATTAAATAAATAAATAAATAAATAAATTCTTTTCTCCCTAATATTGTGACTGCTGGGTATTGAGTCACAGCTACAAAAAAGTAAATAAAACACAAATTGGTACCAGGAGTGGGGTCATTGCTGTGTGTGGCTTTACCTGACCATGTGGTTTGAAAGCCTTTGGAACCAGTTTGCAGGAGTTTAGAAAGGTTTGAGGATGTCGGCTGGAGAGAAGTCTTGGAGTGCTCTGAGCTGAGCTTGGTGAGATATTGTGGCCTGAGCTCAGAAGACAGGAATGCTGATAGGAAAGGCCAGGCTCAAGAAGTTTCAGATGGGAAGGAGTGCTGTATTGGCAAGTGGTCTAATATCCACCTGTGCTACGCTCTGGCAAAAGGTTTGTCAGCATTTCACCCTGGTCCAGAAACTGCCCGAAACTGAGATTAAAGGTGGCAAACTACTTCATCTGGTGGAAGACATCTCAAAACACATCGATGTTCAGGCTGTCACTTGGCTGCTCTTTGTGACTTTTAGCCAAATATTTGGTTAAAGACAGGAAAAAAATAGCAGAGAAAAATAGCATAGAAAATGTGCAGCAACAGCCTGTGGTGGCAGGACCAAAGAGCATAGGGAAATTAAAGAGATTAGCATTAAAACGAATCCAAATACTTACCATGAGGACTATCGACAAGATGCCTTGAGAGCATCTCCAAAGTCCACAAGACCCCACCCTTCACCAGCTCAAAGGTGGAGATGCAGAAGTCTGCTCTGAGACGTATGCCCCAGGGCCAAAGAAAAGAATGTCTTCTAAAGTTCAGATGCCTAGATTTTATTCATCTAAGCACTCGGAGACTTCTACAGTGTTTATCCAAGGGAGCCGGGCTACTTGGCGATATCTACATGGTCCTTGTTTTACAAGCTTGCAGAGTGCTGGAGTTGTGGGTTTACGGATACTTCCACCCAGATTTCAGAGAAAGGTCTTGGAGACCGGGCAATGTGCCCTCGGAAGGCAATATGTGCAGTAATAAAGGAGAAGCCTAAGGTGCACTGGAGAACCCAGGAATTTGGAGGAGCCAGGGGCACAGATTATCTCTGTGGAAAGCTGACGTCCGTGAGCAGAGTCAACCCAAAACAGGGACAATGAAGCTTGCAGCCAGCAGCCATGGTGCAGGGGAGGGGCAACCCGAGCTGTTGGAGTTCATACCTTGCCACAGTCTACTCCAGGTTCTAGACATGGGACTAGAGTATATAGCAGTTACCCTACTGAGTTTAGAATTTATTTTGGTCCAGTTGCCTTTTCTTCTTCTATTTCTCCCTTTTGAAATGGGAATGTTTACCCTGTGCTATTGTATGTGGAAAATGCTTAACCCTTCATTTTTAACAGGAGCTCACAGCTAAGAGTTTGCCTTGCATCTCAGGAGACTTTGGACTTGGAGGGTTTTTTTTTTTTAATATTGCTAAAACTTTTGAGAATTTGACAACATTAAGAGAAGGACTAAATACCTGTTGTCTAAGGGAATAACTCTGAGCATTTTGGGAGGCAAGCGTGGAATGTCATGGTTGGAATCTGGAGTGTCCCCCAAAAACTTCATGTACCTATTGATACTGCGTAGTGTTAGAAGATGGGAACTGGCTGGAATGGGCAGGTGCTTGGGGCTTTACCTGGAGGTACGTGGACCGATTTTGCTCCCGGGCTTCTCATTACTGCCATGCTGCTCTGAGGATCTCTGTCTCCCAGAGCATGGCTCCATCTCTGGCTCTAGCTATGGTCCCACCATGCGATTCCACCGTTGTCCAGCTGCCCACCTGTGAATGGACTGTGAATTTCTGAAACTGTGAGCTAAAAGAAAATTTTCCTGCCTAAAACTGTGATGTTGGGTATTGAGGCACAGAGACAAAAAAGTAACTAAGACAGAAGTGTGTGTGTGTGTGTGTGTGTGTGTGTGTGTGTGTGTGTGTGTGTAATTTTTCCATAGTTATTTTAATGGTATTTTTAAATATTCAACAGTGAGGAATTTGCACACAGGTCTGTTCTGTCAATTTCTTGTCTGCAGTGTCCCCCTTTCCCGTGTCCTCTGTCCCTTCCTATACCCGCTCCTCCTTTCCACAAATTCAATTATAAAAACAACACTAGTATGCACATACCTATAGGTACACGTGCAAAAGTACATTTTACATTTTTGTGGACAGAAATTCTATTTGTAAAAGTAAAAAATAATACACATAATTTTTAATTTAAAATTTTAAATTGAGAAAATGACTTTATTATATTGAGCTAAGCACAACGAATTTATCTTGGCAACTACTTTAAAACTGTTTCTTCTTTTTGAACCCAACTTGAAGTACTTCACAAATATGATGTCATATAAGTGAATGACAATTCTGAATAAGTGCTAAAATTGTTCATGCCCTACAAGTATGAATGATGAGCACAGTAAGGGTAAGCTTAACATCCCAGAGCTTGTTGGGGGTGAATTCAGCTAATAAACCTGTTCCCAAATATGTTGCTCCTCAGTACTTTACTATCATCTTATTTCTGGAGATCTTTTTCTAGTTACAACTATTGTTGCTACAATCTTACTGGTCTTCTCCAGAGTATTCTTAACCTTATTTAAATATACATGCATGAGTAGTGATTGTCACAGATAATATGTTTATACATGCTATTATGCTTAGTGACTTTGATGGTTAAGGAAGAGTGTCAACTGATTGGTTTTGTGGTCTACCTGGTGGCTCAGGGTAGCTCATTTTTGAGAGTGGCTTGGTGGTTCAAGAAGGTGTAACCAAGGGGACTATGTGACCCCTTCGCCCCTCCTCTCTAACAATGATGTCCCGCTGTCCTCCAAGGCCAACCCTAACTAACCACCTCTGCTCCACCACGAAATTCCTCCATGAAGTCTCTGCCTCTCTCTGCCTCAGATTCAGCCAATTGTCCATGAAGGACTGAATTTCCTGTAATTGTGAGCCTACCAAGAGCTTTCCTGTTAGTTGTAGATGTTGGGTATTCTTGATTTTCAGTGATGGAAAGCTAACTAATACAATGACCCTCTCCAACAGTCCCTAATCACAGGGCAATTTTTCTAAAGAGACAGACTCCTTAGAAAAAATTCTAAATAGAACAATAGAATACTCACAATAGGACCAGTCTTCCCACAGCAGCAATTCAATTAACCCACAATTCTTAATTACAGCATACATTAGGCAAGGTCAACAATGAAGACCAATCATCTTCCATTGGTCTCTGATCAGATGGCGACATCGCCTACTCCTCTCAAATTCCAAGCTTAATGCTTTATTTATTCTTTTCTAATAGGATTGACTCAATGGGGAAGAACCAAGCGGTATGAGAGAAATGGCAGGTATCCAAGCGGCCATTGTAGTGGAAGTTTCACTGCGAATTCAGTTGGCTATTATAAGCTTAATTTGGTGTAATGATCCTGGATAATTCTGATCGAATTAAATTGGCCACCTACTCTTCGTGAAGTGCTGAGCTCAGTGTTTAGGGAAAGGAAAAAATGCATGCGGTACCCAAGTTTCCACACTCCGAGGTACTATCTGAATACACATCTTGACTCAAATTCTTGTTCATCTTTATCCTAAGATACCAAATCCAATTCTGCTATGCACGAGTGAACTTTGGAGGTAACTATATGCTGCATATACCAATGTTTGTTTTAACAGAAGTTGACAAAAATTATATCAGAACAATTGTTTCTGTTAGAATCCTCCATACTCTTTCTATTCTAAATGGTATGTAATATGAACAGTCTGGTCCTTTAGTTTTAGCTGAAGTTTTCTGAGGCAAGAAACTTACTGCTCAAGAAATTACACTTCAAATACTTTTCAAATACATAGCCATCATATATTGTATTAGTTTTCCCATTACTGGGACACCATGCTGAAGCTTGGAAATTAAATTAGCAGAGATTTCATTTAGGTCACGGATTTAGGAGGTTTAGTATATGATTGCTGGGTACAAGGTAGGAACACCACGGATGAGGAGCAGAGTGGGGCGAAGACACTTTGCTCATAGCATCCAGGAAGCAGGGCAGGGAACAAGCAGTCAGAATCAGATGTGGTACTCATGCTCAATGGCATGCCTGCGTAATCCATGCAGGAACACCTGGAGCTGTGCTTCACTTATCCTCACAACCAGTTGACACAATTAAATTTAACCATCACAAGTACACGTATAGGGTGAGGAATCATGGGAAGAAGATGGTTTTTGTGCCAGGAAAAGTATATCATAATAAAAACTCATGGTAGAATCTCTAGGAAAATAGTTAATAAAATACCAGCTTTAAAAAAAAAAAAGATTCTAGGGAGTGGAGTTGTAGCTCACAATAGGTGCCATGCCTGAGTTAGATCCCACAATACCACATCATAGATGGACATGGTGGTCCACGTCTGTCATCACAGCATTTGAGAGGCAGAGGCAGGAGGATTGTCATGAGTTTGAGACCCCTCTGGGCTATAAAGTGAATCTAAGACCATCCTGGAATAGAGAGTAATTTTTATCTAAAAAGTCAAATAAAATAAAGATTCTAATCACTTTAAGTCAGCTTGAACTCTCATGATAAAATGTCAAACATTGGATTATTTGAAAAATGTTTTTATTTCCTCGCCGTTGTGTAAGCTGAGGACTCCAAGAGCCTGGCACCAGTGTGGGCATTTTCTGATTACAGCTCTCTCCTGGTTGACAGATGCTTGCACAACGTGTCCTTCTCGCCCTCTAGGACTCCAGCCACAACGAACCGGGTGCCCACCTTTAACATTTATCGCTAGCTCATTGACCTGTCTCCGAAAACACATGACCTTGAAGACCAGCGCTTCCACCAGTGAACTGATAAGTGCACTGGGAGAATTTGCAATCTATGCCAATTCTTAAAATGCTGTTAACTTCCTTTACTCTTTGATTGTGGAGACTGAAGAACAACATCTGAATGACAAAAACCATGCCGCTTGCCTCTGTGTTCTGTGTTCTTGGCCTCAGTGTCTACGTGAATGTGAGAGAAGGCTGGACACAGAAATTCCTGTGTCAGACTAGAACTGTTGAGACAACTTACACTGGTTCTTCAACTCTGTGAAAATAGTATAAAATGTGAATTTCCAACTGTGGTCACTGCAGCTTAAAAGAACTAACAAGGTGAGCAAGAACATATTCCATGCCATCGATACCTCTAACTTTGAAATGGTTCGAAGACAGCCTCTCTGGCTACCAACGTAATTAGAAAACATGGGATGTCGAGGGGAATTTTCATTTATCAAGTGGCAGATAAACGTCTAGGGAAATAGTGTTCAATAGAGATTTATAAAGATAGAAACGGAATACTATGAGCAATTGAAACATAGAAACAAACTTTAGTGATCAAAGTTCAGGAACAGTACAGAGGAAGGTTAGGAGATAACCTTTGACTCATTGCACTTTTTTTCCCCAAAAAGATATATACTGTGCTTGAATAAATCTTGCTACTCATGTGCTGCACTTAAACCACATTGCTCCTTCAGTTCCAAGATGAACCTATTAGGGGGTTCATTGCACCATTTCAGAAGAAAAAAAAAAAAAAAGGCAGGAAGATGTTTTGCTGTTTCATGCTGTTTATTCTGGGCTCAAATCGATTTGCAAATTTCTTAAATTGCTTTTTGTCCTAAGACATGATAAAACCCTAGCTTCCATAGATGTTTTTGTTTTCTTAATTCATAGAAGTGATTATGGATGCTAATTCTAGAGGACACAATTGAAGTCCTTGCCTTGGAATAGCCTTCTGGTTGGGTTACATAACTCTCGCCTACCCGCCCTGGTGAGTGCCGCCCTGGCTTCCTGCTGCACGGTAGCCTAGCAACTGAAAATGTCATGCCTTTTTTAGAATACTTCCTTCTCAATAATTTTTAAAGGCTGTCACTCTCTCAGATCCAAGAGAAACTGCTAGTAGGCTTTGAGAATCATCAAGATAATATTTCTTATTTATTAAGAAACTTAGTTGGTTGATCTTCCAGAGTAGTTAAGAGCTTAGCTGTGAAGATCCAAAAATACCAAATATGCATTTATAAAAATACTCAGGACAACAACTACACCAAACCTTAAAGAATCATGCAGTTTTCAGTGTGAGACATAGTAATCTTCCCTGGTCACTGAGTCCTTTGTTTTATTTTATTTTATTTTGTTATTATTTTTGAGACAGGGTCTCTCTGTAGTCCAGACTGGTTCTGAACTCACTATGTACAAAGTCTAGCATAGAACTTAGGGCAATACTCCTGTCTCAGCCTCTCAAGTGCTAGAATTACAGGTATGCACCACCAAGCCTGGCTTAGTGACTGAGCCATTTAAAGATGATAATGTAATTGATTTTTTAGACAACAGAACTAAAGTAATTATGAATACTGAGGAATAGATGCAAAAAACATACAAGCAAGAGTCAAGTAAGAGGAGTGATTTCCAAAATTACAAAAGAAAACACATTTTAAATATAAATCAATAATATTTATGAATCAATTTTGAAAGGTCATTATTATAGATATTGGTGAGAAGGTCAGGCCCAAACTGGTCACCCCCACATGGCATGTTTTGCATTAATATTTTTGTAGAAAGGAGGGCTGTCCAAGATAAAATACAGACTCCTATTTAAATTTAAATTTCAAATTTTGGATTAACATGTAAGCAAGGTTTATGACAGAAAGCTTGCATAACCTAATTTGATTATTATTCATGTGTAATTGGACTGAATTATCACCTTGTGCAGCACAAAAGTGTGTAATGAAATGATTTTGAGCATTTTAAATTTCTTAACCAGACATCATGTTTAATATAAGTATGTCCCATAAATCATTTGATATAAATGTCTTGTAAAATATTTGAAACATAGCTACAAGAAAATTATGTTTGTTATCTATTCAAAATTCAAAATTAACTAAACTGCCCATCATTTTTTATTTGTTAAATCAAGTAATTGTACCCCAAGGGATTTAATACGAAATTATTAAAATAAAGTAACTTCTTTTTTTAACACTAGGGGCTAAGTAAATTACTAACAGACCTAGGCTGTTAGAAATAACTTTTATATTAACACAAATATCTTAAACTCTATTAGGTAATTTAATAAGCAATTAATGTGTGAAATAACCATGGTTTTCCAGCAAGCATTTTAGAATTTTAATCTCTGAACATTTTTTTTTGTGCATGAATTCCTGTTTATTCAATGGGTAATAGCTTGTCTTGTGGGAAGTGTTAATACATGTGGGTTTTTTTCACGACTTGGATTTGAGCAGAAGAAACATACAGTTAAAGAAAACGTTGTGATGGGGTAGAAAGGCAGGAACACAGTGACAGCATCAGTAGATTTGGATTAGAAGGACATGGGTAGCCTGAGTCGGCCAGAGTAGCCACCCGTTGAATTGAGATGATGTACTTGGATACTTCAGAATCCCCTGGAGAGGATGCAGGGTCACGTCTGGGATTGAAGCGAGGAAAGTTCTTGTGGTCATTTTTATCTGGCCACTTGGGTAAGTTTTCTTCAAGTGAGAAGTGGACCTTGGGTCCTGGAAATTGAAATCCTTCAGTGAAGCCCAGGCCAGTGTAGAGCAGAGCAATAGATGACAATATCAGATCGAAGCCCGGGCCTAATTTGGGGGAAAAATATTCTTTGGAGGACAAGAATTTCAACCCCGAGCATTCCTCTACGTTTTCTGCTGAGAATAGCAATCATTTCTTATCAACAGTGATATGGAGCCTTTCCAGGGCAAAGGTGAGTCGGAGCAGTGAGCAGCAATGGAGCGGGAGATGAGAACTGGGCGAGAGGCAATCCTAACCTGCCCTTTCCAGCGTTAGGAAGGTCAGCCGTTGCCAAACCATCTCGGTTTCCAGTGCTGTGTCAACAGCTCACCTGTGACTTGAATAAGCAGGTTAACCTATAAGCTTCTTTTCTGTTAAATGCGATCAACTCTACAGTCTTCCAGGGCTTACCAACTCTAACTCTGTCAAAGATAAGGCTCCTAATAAACCAGAGTACGTTGCTGTCTTGCCTGAATTGCTCTGGTTCCTAGGCATATAAGCTCTTAAACTTTGTTTCTTGACATTGAGTGTTTGGGGAAGATATTTTACATATTTCTAAGTTCTTATGCCCTCTTTTATATATGATTAATTTTAGTTATTTATTTAAGTTGACTAAACTCACTTAATACACCCTAAAAACATCAATAGTATTTCTCTAACTTAGGATATGGGGCTTCTGTCAATACAACTATGATATACAGCACACACGGGGCAAGACTCGTAGGATTGTTGTAAATTTGATCGTAAACATTTGGCACAGCATAGCCTGTATTTAATCATGGTTATGGACATGCTCACTACACCTAGTGTCACTATAAAAATATTCTTTATTAGAAATGCAGAAGGGCTTCCTGGAAGAATTCAGTTCTACCTTTATGTACTGTTTGTGTCCACTGAACTTCAAGCGCTCTAAAAGCATCAATAAAATTAGGCTTGAATAAACGGTAAAGAGTAAAGGAATATGCCTGAGATATTCATGCAACACGCTCATCAAGAGACAGATAGTATAAATACCACAATTTGTGTATCCACTGGTCTGTTGACGGGCATTTTGGTGACTTACATATTTTAGCTATTGTTAATCGTGCTGCTATGAACATGGGTATACAAATATCTCCGTTGTGTGTTGTTTTGACCTCTTTTGGATATATTCCCAGGAGGGGTGTTGCTGGATCGAAGGGAACATTTATTTCTGGTCTTGTGAGAGCTCCCCACACTGCTTTCCAAAGGGGTTGTACAAATTTACATTCCCACCAGCATCAATAAAGTCCAACAATGTGAAGGCTTTTACAGACAAATGGAAGAAACATGAGAACATTATGCTTAGTGAAGTGAGTCAGAAGCAAAAGGTGAAACATCGAATGGTCTCTCTGATATGAGAGACCCAGAGCACAACTCCTATGGAACTTTAAAAAACAAAGTGAAAAAGGGGTTCGGGTAGGGGAGGAGGGAAGGAGGGGAGGGTAGGGGGAGGCACAAAAGGAGAGTGGGAAAGCTCTTGTCACCTTGACGAGATACATATGTGCATAAAAGGCTCAACTTCATTGTAAACCTTAAATTTTGTATGTATATGTATCAATAAAATGGGGGGAAAAAGAGACAGATAGTATATGTTCTCTAAAAAAAGTGAACAGAGAAATTAAATTTATTTGCTTTCTCGAATACCTGTCCTTGGCAGGCAAGACATAGCCAGTAAGTTGACTGTTCTAAAAACCTAATATTAGATGTCTACTATAATTTTCCTATGTAAGACATGCATCTACATACCTGTACAAATATTTGTACACATACACGGACACATATACAAAATCTAAAATGTCAACTTAGACAGGTCCATCATAACCATGAGTATAATGCTTATTAAATAAAAAATATGAAACAAGCTCAATTTCTTGGTGCCACATGATATAATTTCAAGGCTTAAAGAAATATCTTCTACTCAAGAGACCACCATGACTAAACATTACAGTTAAGTTTAAGCTTAAAGCATCATTAATTAAGAAATAAAATGAACCAAAACTCTCTGCATACTTCTTGTGTAGAAATTTAATATTGAATTCATTATTAAATAAAAATATTATCAAATAATATTAAGTATCATTAAACATGATAGTGTTGTTAGACGTTATAATATTTATGATATTAGAAAGGTATGATATTATAAATATAACTATATTAAATGAGATGGCCACTCTCGTAGTTACATTTTGTTGCTGGGACACAATACCTGATGTGCACAACTTAAAGAAGCAAAGGTTTGGTTTTAGTTCATAGTTTGAGAGGGTCTCGCCCATTCTAGGTCAGCAGGCAAAGGTGGAAGCACGTGGTAGAGGCCTACCGGGAGGAAAGCTGTCCATGGCGTGGCAATAGGGAACAATGAGTAAGAAGGGTGGAGATACCACATGTTCTTCCAGGTCAAGCCCCGATGACCTTCCCATTCTGGGTCAAGCCTCAGTGACCCACTCCCTCTGACTAGCCCAACCCTCCTAACAGCACATGAAACCCATATATATCCAGAAACACGGGACTTAGGAAGATTTAAACCATGTAACTATTTTTAAGATCCATTTGCAAAAACATGACTTGAAATTCTTAATTAAAAAAAAGTCAGCTGCTTCTTTTACATTTCTTGATGGGAACTTTATCTTTCTCATATGTATTATGTTGATTAAGATATCTAGCAATATATTAAGTAACATGTGAATTTGAATATCCTTGTATTCTCTTGATCTTAGATAATAGCTTTTACTTTACCTTTACCATAATTATATATGTTTTTATAAAGTTTTCTATCATGTTGAAGACATTTGCATCTATTCCTATTTTTTAATGCTATTGCCATAATATTTTGCCAATTTTTCTGAATGTTTCTTCCTATATTTTTTAAGGTTTTATAAATATATTCTAGTCAATTGTCTTCTCATTTAATGTGTTGGTTGATATTGAACATTTTTAAATGTAATATCAAAAACATCTTACATAAGTTCTATTTGGTTATAATGTATTATTCTGGATAGATAGACAGGGATATAGGTATAATATGTGCGTGTGTGAGTGTGTGTGTGTTGCACTCAGTTTGCCATACAGTTTGAAAAGGAACTTTGTCACTATGCTATGCTGGCGATAACAGTTGTCTTTAGTAGTTTTTTTATTTTGTTTTTACTCATAATAAGTTCATGTATTCTTTTTTATCAGGATAATTCTGACCTCATAAAAATAAATGAATTTTTTACTTTTGTTCATTTTAGGTAGAGATTTAAATGTTCTTGTTACCTGTTTGTTTCATACATCTAAGGCTTTACTACAGAAACAGTTTGCATCAATAGCTTTCTATAGTGGAAAGATTTTTTGTGTAGTGAGAAAAAGATTAAATTTAGTAAATATAAAAACACTCAATGTAGTTTATCTTTGAAGGGATATTTCACCTATCGGATGCATCAGTATAATATTGTTTGTATTCCTAAAATTATTATAAAATCTGATTTGTAATCTTGACCCCTCTTACATCATATTATTAATAATTTCTCAGTTTAATAATGACAATAACTAAATAGGAGACAGCAAATATTTTTGCTGAAGCATTTCTTCAGAAACACACACAGCTTTAAATCAAGACAAGTTGCAAATCTAATCTCCAGACTTAAGGAAAAAATTAGACCCTAGTAAGTTAAAAGGAAAACGAATATTCATAGCACTAAAAATATTAACCAGATAACTTAAGAGCAAGCGAGCAAAACTGAAGATTTGCCTTTAAAGAAAATAATAAAATTAAGAATCATTGATAAAACTGATCAAGGAAATAGAGAAAAACATGTTAATTTAGAAGAAGAGGACATACTGTGAACTCCACAGATAGCAAATTGCAGTGTTAAGTACTTATGAAAAATATGCTGATGGTAAAGTACTATGATGTATATCTCCTCGCTTGAACAAAATTTAATTGGATTTGTTGAATAAAAAGCTAGAAATTGCCCCAAACCTTGGAATTATGTAACACATTTTTACGTTTAAAAATGTTATAAAGGGAGTAGAGAATTATTGAATTGAGTAAAGCATAAAAATGTACATAATGTGCACATCGTGTGTGGGTGAATTGTGCTTATTAATAACATGAAACACATATAAGGAAAATAAAAAGTCTAAAATAAACTTTAAAATTTTACAGATTTTCTTCTACATTAGCTAGTTAATCTATGTATCAGTCAGCTTGGAATCACTCTCACAAATATCTGAGGTTGTCAACTTATGAAGAGAAAAGATTCTCATCTTACACACTGTGCCTGTGAGGGCACATCACCACAGGTGTGCATGAGAGCACAAAGTCTCTCAATCTATGGCTGTGAAGAGAAAACAAAAAGCCTAAAAACTGAGGATGAGGCCACAGCCCACGGCCACAATCCCCTGCAGGAACAGGTTCCCATTGGCCAAAGTGCTCTCGCTAGGCCTAGTGCCTCGTCTCCCAGAAATCCTAAGCTGCGCACCAGACCTTTCACACGCGGGATTCTGGGTGGCCCTCCAGATCTGAAATGTATCACGCTGATTAAAACAAATTCTATGTTTATTTCTTATGTCCACTCAAGAAATTCAGTGTCTCTTTGCACGCCAATAATTAGTAACAACTGTAATTCCCTGAATGCCCTTCAGGCCACCTTCTGTTCCAGCATACATTCTCAGCTATTCTAATCAAGGCCTGCCAGCACACACACATCAGCAAGAGCAAATTCCTACACCAGCTTTACTCTCTTCCCATCACGTCCTCTTCCTGCTCCTTCGAACATGCGTCAAGGGCGTTAGGGAGAAAGAGGCCCGTGTCCGGAAGCATTTCCAGAGCGAGAATATCCCCAACTCCTGCCCTTGAGCCCTGCAGCTCTAGAAAGACAGCAGGTCCAGAGCTTCTGGACACTTTACGAGAAATTGCAGTGGGGCTACCGAAAGCAACATCTCATCTTTTCAGCATATTTTCAGAACTTCTGTAATCTATCACCCAGTGCTTACAGAGTGATTTGTCTTCGTGCATTTCCTGATACGTACTTAATGAAATAATCTGTTTTAGTGTTTTAAGATTTCTGCTTCATGAGATACAGAAATTATAAATTACAAAAAAAATTTCTGTTTGCATCCGCAGTAGCACTAAATGCCAAGGAAAATAATAAATAAATGTTGAACAAATATCTTATTTAATACAAAGCCAATAAGGCTTTCAGCAGTAATTCTGTCTTCGAAGTTCAAATTTAAAAAGATACTTTTCCCACAGTGTTCATAAAAGGCTATGTTGTATTCATCCTATTTTTCACTGATATGCATACTTAGTTATGAAAGAAAAGAATCTTTTTCACCCATGACAATAAATGCCCTCTAGCCTAGCCATCTGAAATCTCCTGCTTTCTATTTTTAATTCTATAGGCAAAACATTTTTTCTCTCATTTTTTGCATGGCATTGTCCTCTGATACTGTATCTACTTTCTGTACAGACTATACAATGTATGTTTTAGATAAGACTCTGCTGGACATTCTGTTCAAAAATCATAAAAGAAAGAAAAGTTTCTAATATCCTTACTGACTGGATGCAATTGATTGGATTGCATATTTGCCTTGACAGTCATGTCAGCCCGAATTTCTTTGATATTATACAAGAAATCAAGACAAAAAAGAGCTAAATATGCTAAATTGTTCTTCCTTTGGACATCATTTATAATCATTTTCATCAACTATATTCTCGTTATCTAAAAGATAAAGTTCCTCTGACAGACTCTGACATTCAATTCCTAGCATGTTCAATGTCATACTCAAGTGGTTTGAGCTTGTTTTCCTGTTAATTAGATATTTTATTTTTGTTAATTATATATATATATATATATATATATACAGATAGATAGATAGATAGATTTTATGTAAGGAGAATATTTATTTTAAAAATCAAATCCCATTATTATTGGTTACGTGATACAAAATGTATTCATAACTGAGAATGGATTTTAAATTACTGGTGTAGAAATTGCGATTGTTCATCATTACAAATAATTCCATCTGGCAGGGATTCATAGAAACCTCTTCGCTGCAGGACTCTTGAGGAGTTGGCTCTTTCTAACTGTGACATATCCTTTTATCTCAACCAAAAACCTCAGGAGGCAGACTGTGCTCGTAATTGAAAAATATAATTGAAAACAAAATATCACACAATGTCATTTGGAAAGTTAAAGTTATGATTTGCACATTTACTGCATTGAGGAAAAATTAACCATGAACCGGAAACATAGATGTCAAACTTAGTAGTATTTTCATAACTCATGAGCAGTGGCACAGAGAAAAAGGTTGAAAGGAAACTTTCCTTTTTATTATGTTTCGTGGCTTTCTTATGGAAAGTGAGTTGAGCCTTCTTCCAGATTTATGTTGGACAGTAGTAGAGCACTGTTATTTTTATCTTACACTTTTATAGTTTTTCAAAACACTGACTTTGAACAGGCTAAACAAACTGCCGTGGTTTGAACAGTGCCTGCTCTTAGAAAAGGCGTGACCTCGCATGAGGATCATAAGATCTTTGTATCTCAGTGCCAAATGATGCTCTCCATAGTATTAGCTACGTTATAAGCTAGTCACGAAGAATAAATTGTCTACACTTGCATGGTGCTAAACTTTGTCATATTAATTGCTCCCACCAATAGAGGAATTCACATTGTCAGCAGCCCAATGGGAGATACCTTTAAAAAAATATCACCTTATTCTTTCTGTCTTTGGCCAATTCAGGTGTCAACTGCAGAAACTGAGGAAGAGTAGAGAGGAAGTCATTTGTGCGGGACTAACATCAGTGAACGGAGGGCAGACGGAAGGATTGGGAAGAGGGCAAGGGTCCACCAAAGCCTCCCTCCTTCTGGCAGTGAGGAGGGATTGTGAGCATGGGACAGTCACAAGTTTTAGAGGGTTTGAAGCAAGGGTGTTCCTAAGGACTGTATTGGGGCCATGTGAATGGCTACGCTGTGCGCATACATAGAAAACAAATAACAGCTGTCACCAGGGAAATTAGGAAGAGTCACAGTGGGTATATAATTTACTGATCTAGAACATTTTATTAAGACAAATTTTCAAAAATCATTGCTTATGTTTCACTGATAAATTAGAGATATTTTCACTAAATAGAGCTGCAAAGGCAAAATTTATTAGGTGAACCTAATGCAATCTTTCCACCATTCAGTGTTAGATTGCCTCAATTCTTAGATTGAGTCTTCTAATATAGACTTTATAGCAGTTAAGGAACAGACTGAGTTTAAAGGAGATCAAAATAGAAATTAAGCAACAAAAAATGTGGCAGCAACAGAAAGAAATCTGAATTTATGAGTTGCTTACAATGGAAAAGCAGGTAAATGGGGGGCCATAATTTGCTATTTTACCTGTGTTTATTTGATTCCCCCCGTGTAAGCTACTTATTTTCAGCAGTGACTTATGCCAACTCATTTCATTTATATTTGTTGTGAAAAAGTCACAGAGGATCGAGTGGTTTTGGTAAATTTTGTTTTAAAAAATAGCTACTGCTCTATGGACAGGAAAACATGAAATACTTAGGACGTCCCGAGGCAGGAGGAGACGGCAAGCCATCCTGAGGGACGGGGGTCACCTTCCTTGTAGCTTTCTCCTGGGACAAGATGTTCATGTAAGAGCACATTTGCCCACTGAATTTCCAAGAAAAGAAATAATAGAAAGGGAAAATGAAAGGAAGTCACCTCTTGCCGGAGCATGTAACGCAGGCAGGGAGGGTTGGGTCAGTGTGTGAAACAAAAGAAAGCAAAGTGAGAAAGAAACAAAAGGCAGAGGACATCTGCAGACACGCAAGCCAGGCTAAACGCCAAAGGATGGCATGGAGCACGGGGAGGCAGCAGAGGAGTCAGAGGCAAAAGTGAATTCTTATTTACAATTCAGACATCGGTGGGACTTCATCTGCAATGTCTGCTTGCTCTTTTTGCAATGTTTTAAACTATGTCAGTGTTTGAATATATTTGAATAACTTATAGGTTTTGTAGGCCCGTTCTTTGTTATACAAAAGGAGCAATATGAAATGTAAATATTCAATCATGCTTCCTACTTAATCGTTGAAAGGCGTTTATACCACTTGAAGTAACTGAACATCTTCCTCTCATCAAAAAATCCGCCACCTAATGGTAGCTAGCCTGATATCCAACTGTAAAGTTCAAATGTAGTTCAAGTAGAGAAGACGGGTAAGTCCTGATAAATAGATGCGTCTGGGAATTGCTCTAGTTTCATCTTTACCGTGCAGAATATGGCAGTAAGAGAATGAGGACTGAATGCCAGAGGCAGAGCCCCACCGGGTCAGGATGAAAGCGCTGGGACAGATCCGAACATTGGGAAGTTAGTGGTTGTAAAATGTGACTGGAGGAGAGCAGAAATTAAGTTGTTGGTGTTGTTTTGTTTTTTAATGGAATTCGGCCATTAAAGAAGGATACGCAACATTTACGGCTTAGATCTGGAATTACCCCAAAAGGCCTCATGTATTTGGATGTTGTGGAGTACCTGTTCAACCAGGTGCTGTGAAGAGGTGGGGCCTGATTAGAAGGGGCGGAGCACTGGGGATTAACCCAGTCACTAGGGCTATATCCGGAAGGGGCTTCACTAGGAAGGAATGCCTCACTGAGACATGTCTTGGGGGATACATGCCATTCCCACCCTTTCTTGCTCACTCGGTTTCCTGACCACCATCCTGTAAACAGCTCCGCTCATGCCAGGCCCCTGCTCCTTCCTCTTGTGATACCGTGAACAGCTTTTCTCTGCCGGAATTTTTCTGCCTTTCCTAGCGCCCATGAATGGACTTCTGAAACGATGAGCTAAAATAATAGGAGGAATGGCACAGAGGTTAGAAGCTTGCTTATCAAACATGAGACCCTGAGTTCTATTCCCCAGCACCACATAAAGGTGGGCACAGTGACACATGCCTGTAATTCCAGCACTCAGGAGGCTGAGGAAGGAGGATTGCTGGGTGTCCAAAGACAGCCTGGGCTTGATAGTGAGTTCAGAAATAATCTGGACTATAGAGAAAGACCCTGTCTCGAAATAAATAAGTAATAATTCATAAATAAATACATAAATCTTCCCTCCCTTAAGTTGTGAATATTGGATAATGTTTCCCAGCAAAAAAGAAGTAAAAATGGCACATAAGGAGCATGATTTATAACTTTTGCTCCTGAATTCTCAAGATTTTCCACAGAACACGGGAATCAGCTACTCTGCCATGAAAAGAATTTGGTATCTGTGATTTTCTCATTAAAGTCCTGGAGGAAGGACTATAGACTCAATCCCCCTTCCAAATCCCGGTAGATGGCACCACGGGCATTTGTTTCCTGCCTCTGGCAGTTACAAGAGGCTTACAAACTAGCGTGAAGGTGATGAAGGAGTACACGGACAACCACCTGAATGGAGTTAAAAACAAAGACTCAGAAGATAAAAATTGAAGCTGCAGAAACAAGAGTTCCCATGAAAAAACATAGGACCCAGTGTGCACCAGGTGCGAGCTATGTCTCACCTTTTGTTCTGAGTGTTTTGTATCCACCACGTGACAACTTCCTGAAATTTGGAGTCGGTTATTTCCTGCCCTTACGCTTATTTAACATGTGCATACGTGGAGGCCCGAGGAGACTGTCTATTGTGCCTACAATCACACAGTCTGTAAGAGAGGAAGATATTGTACAAAATGCATTTATCAAAACATCGAGCTCACGTGTCCACTGCAACTCAGAGTGTGACTTCTTCAAGTAGCTGTAGGGTCAGAACAGCATTTCAGGAAGAATGGCCTCACACGTGAGAATGTCTCGAGCGCAGTAACAGAAATTGTTCAATAGTGATCAAAGCGGCACACTAAAACCAGAATCGTGGAGAAGTACACTAGACTTCAGGATGAGGCACACGACATTTTCAATAGAAATTTTCTGCTTCCTACCTGCTTTAATCCAGTATGTCAACTTTAATAAAACTCGGTTTGCAGTGTGTGTGTGTGCTTCTGAGTATATCGGTGCACATACACACACGTGTAATATATATGTGTATATTTGCACATCAAATGAAATGAGACACATTGTTCAAAATAGAATGTTATAAAAAAGCAAATAGAAGTTTTAATTTTGAAACTAACACTAAAATTTAATACTCACATTTTCTGTTATTTCTTATACTTTGGAACTCAGAAATATAGTCATTTGATTCTTAAGCTTTCAATCTCAAAAGGACATAAAGTCAGAAGCACACAGATTTGTTTAATTAAAAAGCACTTTGTCTCTACTATTAATGAAATATTAATATTTATCACACAGTTTTTTATTTGCACACTGGCCCAATGGATTAATGCATCTCCAATGTGATTTACACAGTCTATATGCACGTTCCTTTTCATAAGTGCCTCTAAGATACTAGACGCTTTTGATAATTTCACAGTTCTAAGAGGATAAATAAGTAACACATAATATTTTATGTATATGCTTAAAGGTAGTGTGGCAGTTTGGGAGCATGATTACTTACCAGGGATGTTATATAAAGTGTTCTCAAAATTAACTTGCTCACTGAAACTTTCTAAAATAGAAAATTAAGAAAAAATTTCTCCTTTATTGGGCCTTTGCTAATATTACAAAACATGTAACATGTGTGTGTTGTGTATTCTCGCTACTCTCATCTCTGCACACAGCTTTGTGCACATGTGTGTGCTTCTGTGTGCTTTATACACAACAGGAAGTCAGGGTTTAAGTGAGAAATGAGATCTTAATGTTCTGTTTTGATATTACAGAAAGATGTCTGACACACATTTTTAAACACACATCTGTCTTTTGATAATAGGTGAGGGATTGTTTGGAAAAACCTCCCAGAGCAACTGACACAAGAGTTGAGGCGTATTAGGTAAGGTGGATTGACCCTGTTAGATTTGTAGTTCCTTGAACAGTATGCTGGAGATAGGATGAAGATTAGATTGATGACAGCCTGTGAATGTGTGTAATGACGATTGCTCATTCATCAATTCCAGAAAGTAGAGACCACTAAAGGGCAATGAAGAAAGGGGGAGCTGCCCTCTTTTTCTCCCAAATATTCTTTATACCAGTGTGGGTTTGCTATGCATACTAATTGCGTTCAAACTGGAAAATGGATGAGCCAATTTCAACAATATGAAAATTTCTGAGGGATGGATAAGAGAGAGACGTCACAAACAAGATGGTGTACTAACCCAGGCCAAACAGTAGATTATAAGGGTGGTAATTACACAGCAACACTGGCCAGGCAGGGAAGACGCACGAAGAATATTATACTATGCAGACGACAAGTTTGTGGGGAAGTAAAGAAAATGAAGAATTCAGTTTCTGATGTAGGTGACCGACAAAGAGATTTAATAAGCTAAATTTAGAAATGCAAGACGAATTATATCCTGACTGCGATCCCATGTAAAGATTTACACAGGTTGTTCTCCTACATGAACAAATTTCTGAATTTCTAAAAAAAATCTATAGAATTAAAAATTTGGTAAGCCTTTATATAATCAAGCTTTGCTTTCTTTTAAAGAGTCAAAATCCTTAAATCTTACTCAGTGTACTTAATGCATTATAGAAAGATAAACTAAACACTATGATCCCTCCGTAGATGTGAATGCTTGGATGCACAATCGATTTCCTCTACATGAACAGTCCATTGTAATTTGTGTGGGACTATAATTATCTTAGATATACAAGCATATACATAGCAGGGTTTTGGCACATATACGTGAGTGTGAACAAGGCTTTGTGATAACTGGAGGAGCCACTATTATTGGTGCTTTATTTGGTACAACCTGAAATGATATATACTTCATCCATCATGAGAGCTTCTTTGCTTTTTTATTCTCCCAAGTAAAACTCATAATTACATAAATCAGCCTTAAACCTCATGGATTCAAGCAAAACAAAAACTACCTTCTTCATTTCAGTCACTTGTTCTTAGTTAAATATGTCATGCATCATCAGAGAGTTTTTTCTTTTGATTTTTTCTTTGTGTCAGTTATTTTTCTAGTGCAGATTGTTATTCCCAAATTATTACTTCAAACTGAATTACCTAAATGACCTAGTTGTATAGGTACTGCCAACTATTCTTCATAAAGAGAATGATATTTACATAGGTTCTGCCAACAATTCCCAATAAAGATCTTTTATTTACCTTGTTTGTGACATTTGAGAACATTTCAGGCCAGCCGTCCTTCCTGTGGACCATTCTTCTACCCAGTACCACCTCCAGGCAGGAGACCATCCATGAATCAACCCATATAATCCAACTGACATCATGATTTCATCAAGTTCCAAACCTAGTAGAGGATATTAGGGAACATTCTAGAGCCAGAACACAATACGCATGCGTACGCACGCGCCCCCATGTGCGTGCATGAGTGCGTGTGTGTGTGTGTCTGTGTGTGTGCGCATGTATTACATTTGCATATGCATTAAATCAAAGCATTCTGAATAAAAAGGACAAATATGTACTTAACAGCAACACTTCACATTAGAAGCCAATTGAGGAATTCATTCTAGAAGCACAAAAAAAGGAAACGCGAGCTGAAGAATTACATCCATCCAGTTGTTACAAATGTCACAGTCTGTTATGAACATGAAAAAAGCTAGGCCCTATGAACGTTTTCCTGTCTACTGAATAGAAAGCTTCAGACAGCCAAACAATAAATCAAAGTACAAGCTTGAATAATATATCTATTACCAAGAACTGTACAAATTTGTCATTGGAAAAAGCATTACTTTTTTTGTGTGTAAAGATTACATACTATATAAAAACACCACACCCTGAACAAGCAGACGTAAGACCACACAATATTGAAGGGAAACAAAATAGAATTAGCTCTTTTGATGACCGCACAGTATTCTTGGGAATTTAAAGGAAAACAACTTAAATATAATATGGAGGGAAAGATGAGAAAGAAGAAAGCATTAGATAGCTCACTACAGAGAAGAGCACAATCTCCAGATATGTCTTCAAACGCCATCTTCAACACCCATACATAAAACAAAAATAATTAAATGAACAATACCTGCTACCATAAAAATTAAAGGAAATCTCCCTAAACAAGTTAAATTTAAAAGGAAACAATGAGCCGTAGTTTCTTCATGCAGATCTAGTCTACCCTATAGATTTTAGACTCTCCTTCTTCCCAAAGCACACTGTCAGTTCTTTAGAAATGTCTTTATGGGCTAGAGGAATAACTCGGTGCTTGGAATGCTTGTCTAGGAAGCAGGAGGCCTCATGTTTGATCCACTAGCACCACACATGAGCTGGGTGCGGTGTTAGAGGACTGTAATTCCAACTCTCAGGAGGATTGCCTTGAATTCAAAACCAGCCTGGGGTACACAATGAGACCAGGACCAGACTGGCCTAATGAATGAAACCTTTTCTCAGAATAAAGAATCACTTTTTGCAAATTCCCTGTTGGTTCTATTTCTCGGGAGAATCCTAATGACAGCACACCTGTGCTATTCATTAAAATCTCCACTTTCAGCTATATGAGCTACGAGACTCAACTATTTTTACAGGAGCACAGAGAGTTGAGCATGTTAAATAAGGGGCTGGAGACCTGAGCAGATGGGTTCTGGAAGTATTTTAGTTTTCAAGTATTAGTATGGATGCAAAAAATCCCCCTGCTGCCAATGCTCTGTTGACAAAGAGACAACCATTCGTGCTTGGATAGGGTTTTGTCTTCAGCCAAAAATTACCCGTTGCCTTTACTTTTGATCTCAAAATTTGGAAGGCTAACAAACTGCTCACCTAGTTTATTTTCATGCCTATCCTTCATCGATTGTTTAGGATCCAAAGCATGTAGATAAACAGGCCCCTGTCACCACATCGAGTCACTGGAAAAGTATGAAAGTTATTACTGTCATTGCACATGGGTTCATTACCAAAGTAAACATTCCAGATACAATTGGAAAGTAAATATTTTAAGTCCTGAAGATTTTCATATTCTAAAGCTGAGATTAAAAATAAAACATACATATATTATCACAACAGGTAATTTGTAATAATGAGAAATATTTTCAAAACTAAATACATATATAAAAACTTTATGAAAAATTATCTTACAAGCAAATCAACTGGGAAATATGTTGAGACAACAAAAATGTTTAAAATGTTTGCATTTAATAAGTAGCATTAGAAAAATAGCAACTATATCTTATTTGAACCAACAAATGGTCTTAAAATTGAAAAATAACAAAAATCAACATAAAAAAATTCAATTACATTTTGAGAAAATATATGCTTGAGTTACTAATAGCATTCAAAGCAACTTTGTGTAAGATTTATTAAATATTTACTTGCATGAACTCATGTTTTAAGCAACAGTATTTGAGGTATTGAATACAAAAATCAAAAAAGGTGTACACACTCAAACACACATACGTGCACACACACGCTTGAAGGTAAATATCCATCCTGAATGCTCTGTGACCACATGCTTTGAGATAGTATGCAGATGCTTCAAATTTTAGATAATTTCAATAAGGTTGCACATATCACCTTCAAATAAAACTTAATGCAGAAGATACATTGATTTGGTTTTAGTCAATCTCTTTCGAACAAAATTCCTTTAAATAGAATACTAGAAGAGTTTTAAAAACTAGAAAGGAAAAGGTTTGTGGTTAACAAATGCTTTATCTTGCATGGTGATTTTGTGCTGGAAGCACTTAATATTTGCTCTTTTTTGCATTTTTATGCGGTACAATATGTGCACAGCCCGTAACCTTCCTCTTTCTACCCATGCAATTGTGCACCCTTGGTCCACCACATTCACCCCTCACCCTCAGGATGCCCCGATGTTCATCCACCACAGTGTGGTTGCCTTTTCTTGCGATATAAAAGATCATAGGAAGTTTGTTTTTCTGTACCTGCCTGGCTTAACTCACTTCACAGAATGACGTCCAACTCCAACCATATTGTGAAAATGACAAGAATTTCTTCTTTTTATAACCACATATTACTCTGTTTAGCATATGTCTGCTTGATCTTTGTGAATAAAGTTGCAATAAATATGAGGGTGACGTTGCTTCTGTTCAAAGTACTGATTTCATTTTCTTTGACCATGTGAAAATTACTAGGAGTAATTAAAAAACTTTGGTATGCTGTATCTCAGCAACAAAATAAGCAAGAATAATTTTATTTCTTATTTAAATATATTTATCATTTTAACATCCAAAGACTAAATAAAAGAAAAAGAAACATCAACTTTCGTGGCGTATATTCAAAATTCATTCAAAATTCTCTTCAGAAAGAGACCCAATGGGGAAAAGGAGAGAAATATATATATATATATATATATATATATATATATATATATATATATATATATACTGAAAGAGTGTATGTACACAATGAAACATTATTTTTAAGGACATGGCTCCTGTAATTTTGGGCTATTAAATTGAACATCCACCAGGCAGGGAGAGAGTGGACAGTGAAGCAGAGCTTTCATGTTATAAACTTAAAGCAGAATTCTTTCTTTCCTGAGATACCTCAACTTTTGATTTTAAAGTCATCAACTGATTGGAGAAAGCCAACCCACGGTAGAGAGAGTAATCACCCTTACTTAGTGTCACTTGATTGTAAATCTAATGCAGATACAAAATATATTCATAAAAGCATCTCTACTAGTATTTGACGAAATGGTTGTATATGATAGCCTATTTAAATCGAAAAAGCGAAATTTATTCATTTCAACTATGTTATATCAATTAGCAAAAGTCACATCCAAGGAGGGCATGATCTATTCGCTTATATATATTTATAATGGCGTGTGTTTTCATGTAAATGAACATAGTTGTGAACATATTTTGCAATGCTCTTTGTTCATTGATCAGCCCCTTGGAGATTAAAGAGAATTTTACATCGAAAACAACAGCTTATGAAGGTATTTTTGAGTAGAATAAAAGGTTTTTCAAAGTATAGCTCTGTTACAATTCAGGAATTTGGAGAAAACTACAATATTTATGGCTATAGCCCTGGGTATTCAACACACTGTGGAAATGTCTATCCAAAAGCAGTATTTTCATTGGTATTAATGTGAACTACATATTAAACAACCACTTTACTAATACTGAAAATACAAGTCAGATGCTAATCAATTAACTAAGGTAAGTGAGTGGAAAACGGGGCCCGAGGGCCCGGACTTTAATCACAGTGCTCTGGGAGGCAGACAAGAGGATCACAAGTTTCAGCTCGCCTGGACAATTTAGGAACTTGGAAAGACTCTCGCAAAATCAAAACATCAGATTTTGGCTGGGGATGGAGCTCAGTGTGAAGGTTCTGAGTTCAATCCTTAGTGCCTCGAAAAAAAAAAAAAGGTAAGTGGAATTTAAGAAAAAAAATAATTGTTTTTGTTTGGGGACAGGGTCTTGCTCTGTAGCCCAGGCTGGTCCTGAACCCACTATGTAGCCCAGGCTGGCCTTGGACTCACGGCAGTCCTCTTGCTTCTGCCTCCCAAGTGCTGGGATTACAGGCATGTACCATCACGTCCACCTTTATATGGTGCAGGGAATTGAACCCAGGGCTTTACACTGTCAGAGGAAGCACTTTGACTGCTGTGCCATTCCTCCAGGCCATTTTTCAAATACTTTAGGGATGCATCTGAAGACATATCTGTGAAGATAATAGATAATATTAGGCATGAAAACACAGTAAGGGTATGCTAGATTATTTTTGAAGGTGTTTTAACTCATGACATGAACTTATCTTGCAACCTAACCCACCACCAAGTTCCATCCCACTCTCTACATAAAAAGACAATGTGGAGGTGTTTGTTTGAAATGTGATGCCTCCCAGAAAAGAAATTTTATATTTTATTGAGATAAAAGGTCTTTTTTTTTTTTACTTGTCTAGAGGGGAAAGCTGAATTATTCTTTCTTTCTCAAACAAGTCAGGGACTCCTTAAAGAGCTAGTTAGTCATAAGAAATGCTTATTAAAAAGCATGCATCGATTTTCGGGATGGCTTTCCCCAGCTCCGCTGCAGAAACTTCTTGGCCCCTCTCAGCACAGAGCGTTCCTGTGTTCATTCCAGCTGAAGAATAAATGAAGCAGCCACTGTAGACAACAAGGAAAAGAGAGAGGGCCACGGCGAGAGAAAACCCAGTTCTCCACTGCCAGGCCAGACTGAGATTATCCACATAGAAACACAAGCTGCACAGGACAGCTGGCCTAGACTCAGCTGGAAAGCATCCTTTGTGGAGTGAGAGCTTGTCAAAATGGTCTGTGTGATGACTTTTTATTTTTCTTCTGTAGACATTATTTACACCCCTCTTTGGAAAGAACAGAAACAGCTTGGTGGATGAAACAGAGTGGGACAAAGGCAAAGCGAGACAAAGAAATGGACCATCTACCTCTGCCCACCTCTGTGGAAACAGACATTAGATCTATGTACTATCAGAGAGAAGCTCCGGGCTGATGAAATACTGACTTGCTTTGTCAAATGCAGAGAGAGCTGAGGATCTTTGCAGCGCGCAAATCAACGTATATATTTCTTTGCTATAAAACATTCATGGTGACTTCAACAAAACTACCTATGTTTTGATTCTGAGCAAATATATAATCAAAGTAGTGATATATTCTGAGTAGTTTACAAAACATGTTTTACCCCCGTGGCTGCTAAAATCCTTAAACACATACTGGGGTAGCTAGAGCTCAACATGAACTAAATTTCTGCTTCTTATTCAAGGAGTAACTTAATGCTATTATCTGTGGGCAGACTCCAAATTTTTCTGTTGACCTATTTATGAGAAAACTCATCATTTCTGAATACAAAAAAGTACAATTTGAAAAAAAATTGGATTTATTGCTGTGCAATATTCTTATAATTAAAATATAAGTAACTCATATCCTATTAAAAGCATTGAAAATATCGCCAATGTAATTGTATTAAGTAATGTTAGTGCCCCATCTTCACAAACATTGCAAGGTCATGCAGTGATGCGTGTTAAAGACACACCTTCATTCAGCAATGTTTTCATACCAAAGATGACTGTCAGTTTGGTCACTCAATTTAAGAGTGGGAATAAAAGTAACATTAGATTCATTCTACCATGAATAAATGATAGCATATTTAACTTAATTCTGAATATCAACTTTACAGTCAAATCTGGACACCCTCATTTTTAAGACAGGTGAAAAGTACATATCGTTAACATAACCTGAGAAAATGAAGCACAAAGTTGGATGTAAATCTAAGTTATGCTCATTCTAGTAACAGAATACTACATATCTGATTCCCTTATGAGTACATGAGTCAAAGCTAGTATTTCTTGTGCTTCGACTACATTTCCTGCCACAGTCTTCCATATTTGCAAAATACGTGGCTTTCATTAGAACCAGATTAAAGTTCTATGCTGTGAAACTGCCTTCAATTAATAGCAAAGTTTTTCATATCTTAATGCAGCTAGGACCAAAGGAAATGTAGTGTGTATAATCTTAAATTTTGTTTATAGATAAATGATTATGAATTTTAGAAAAAAACATAAATTGTAGTATCATTCATTTTATGCAAAAACTCAAATTTGAAATAAGAATTGAACTCCCCATGTAGGATTATTGACTTACTATTTTAAATACAGAAAGAAGCATTGAGCTTGTATATCACGATTAAAAATTATTAAATGAATTGTAATCTTTGTTCAGAATTTTAAGACTCTTACTTATCCTAACAGAATCATTTTAGATCTAGAAGATGTATTTAATTTTTATTGCAAGTACTATTGTATTTCCCTAAGAAAAAAAATTTGATTGACACTGTCTTTTCTTTTGTTTCTTGAAAATTTTTAGGAACTGAAGTGTAAATATCGGTAATCCTAGGGGGGGAAAGTGTAGGTTGGATCTTGAGACACATTTTGGTATTCTTGTTTGTATATATTTGCTGTGCATAATAGGGCCAATGACCTGGAGAATTCTTCCATACACCTCTGTCATCTCAACCATTTTTGTTACTCCTTCTCCTCCCTCCTCATCTCTATTCTTTTTTCTTCTGACCTCCTTCCCATTCCATGAAGCACTTCTCAGCCACCCAAAAGGGTAAATTTTTGCCCTTTCTGTCAAAATAGATGGATATTGAGACATTGTACTCTCAGCTTCCACATATCAAAACTAGAAAACCCAAATTAATTTAAGAGACTCAGTTATGAACAATGCACATGTATAGTCCTCAAGTATTAGCACATTTTAGACTGGTAAAGTGCTGAATTTACACGTGACTTTAGAACATCATGAAAGTTATAATGACTCAACTGCTTTACTTATTTATAAAAATTTATCTCAGTGTTATTAGTGGTCTTGGCATAGAATCAGTTAGCAAATCAATCTTTGAGAAAAAAGTAGCACACTCACTTGGGAAGAATTGTGCTGATTAAAAATCCTGGTCCTGAATGACAAACCAGATTCTCAGGGTTATTATTTCACTCTACCTACCTGGTCTGTTGCTTAATTTGTAGGGAATGTGGAAGGGTGTGATAGTGTATATGCCCAAATAGCAGCTCTTGCTAAGCTCCTGTCCAGTGAGCTGGAAATAGAGCTTGCCTATAGTGGTGTTAGGCTCTCTTTGCAATTACAATAGCTCCATTTTAGCAAAAAAAGGTTAAAAAAACCTTACTGGGAATGCTTGTTAAGTCCTTTGTTAGAATAAATTACACTGCAATTTTTGATCAAACGTGTCCTGAGTCTGCAGTTCTTATTTTTAAATCCAACTGACCTTGAGAGGTCACCTTCCTATCTCTTTGAATGAAGTAAATGCTGTGAGAAGGGTCTGTGTGGACAGATTGTAAGTAGACTTTGATAGCAATGTCTGCAAATCACTCACAAGCTAGACACCAGGAGGCCTGCAGCCCTGGTGAGATCAGAGGGAGCACACAGGAGTCAGATATGCGGAAGGCAGTGCAGAGATTGCATTTTGAAATAGAATATAATCTCTAAAGGCTTTTCAAACAAGTTTCCCAATTTTACAAATGAAGATAATGAGTCTGCAACAAAGACGTGGATAGTCAGACCAATGTGCTCGAATCCTGCGGGACAGACTTCACCAAGAGAAACATGCAAGGAGACAGGGAGGTAGGAGGAAATTCCAGGGAAGAAAGGTGCTCAAAGGAAGTCCACACACACACACACACACACACACACACACACACACACACAGAGAGAGAGAGAGAGAGAGAGAGAGAGAGAGAGAGAGAGAGAGAGACGCACACAATAGTGATATAGAATTAAACCTGAGAGCAAACAATTTATATTTACTTGAAAGGAAGAGGAAAAGCAAAAAATAAACTATTTAAAAATATCTACACATAATCACCTGAAGTTCTATACGCATACCAACAAAGAGATTTCCTAGGTTTTTTGTTTTCAAAATTGGCTTCCAAGAGGAACTGCAGAATTTAAAGCTAACAAGTCCATTTGGGCAATATCCTCTTCTTCGAAGGAATCAAACCCTCCTCTTTCCGATGTAGTGGTGAAGGGAGACTGCAACTGGAAGCACTGTATATTTCTGAAAATTTTCTTTTCCCAGGTAATACCTGGCTCTTATCACCTGTTACAGTCTTTTGTCAAGTCGTTTTCTGAGAAAAAAAAAAATCTGCCTTATGTGCAGGAAGTCCATCTTATTAAAACTGAGGTAAAAATTAATATTTAAAAATGACTGATTTATTTTGCCCTTTAAAAAGCAAGGAGGGCAGAATCAATATAGATAACTCTCTCCAAATAGGATACAGGTGTTCTTTTAAGTTCTGAATTATTTTTTGCAGAAATTTCCGTTTCAATCTTTACCACTTAAAACCATTTGTACATGTTCAATGAATCCCCAAAGTCTGTACCTGGAAATTAAGAGATTGTTTTTCTTCTGAAATGTCATAAGCCAAAGTTTACATTGATTTTATCGCTGAGAAATTTTTCATAGGAAATTGACACCACGAATGGGAGGCCCTACCTGAAATTTTCTTAACTTTTTGAAAATTTCCTCAGACAAAGCCATATAAAAGAGCATATATGGTTTGCAAAGTAAAAGATTGCCGCTTGATAGACTATTTTTTGTATATGCACATATATATGACATGGATTTTAGAAATAACTGGATGATAGTTTTATGTTTTAACAAAAATGACGACATAGTAAGTCTCTATCTGTTGTATGTGGCTCAACTTCCATGTGCTCCTGAACTTGGCTATGGTTAATGAAAAATGACTTCTTTCTCAGATCACGGTAGGCAGCAGTACTTGAGGCATTTCAGTCCTAAAAAGAGAAATGCTTGGAAGTATAATTTATTCAAATAATCAGCATAACCGAATTTTTAGCAGCAAAACTGTTTAACAACTACATCTTGTGAGCAGCCGACATATCCATCAACCGACGAATGGTGAATAAAATGCGGTGAATACATACTCTGGAGTATTACTCTGCCACAAATAAAGATAAATTTGAGTCATTTGCAAAATAATTACACTTTGAGATATTACACATAGTAAAATAAATCAGAAACAGAGGCTAAATATTGCATGCTTTCTCTCATGAGCAAACCCAAGCTTAAAAAGTGAAAGAGCAAAATAAAAAGCTGACGTTAGACAACAAGGAGATAGATTGTGTATGTTGTGGGGCCATGTGGGAAGTCGAGATGGATTGTGGGAAGGGGAAGGGGAAGTCGCCAGTGGGTAAGCCGTGGTACGTGTGCACTCCAGTCTCCCAAGAGAAGCGTCCTTATCATGAATCCAAATGCATGCTGCTAAAAATAATTTGGGGAGAAACGAAGGGCCCACGGATGTACTCTCTGTAGGTCATGTCTCTAAGGAAGTGTAAAAAAATGGAGGTTAAATCCCGAGGGGCTAAGGAGAACTGAGCAACGCATCTGAAATTGCTAGGGAAACTTCATGGTACGCAATAACCTCTTTAGGTTTTGATCTAAAACATCAACAACTAGCAATATATATATATATATATATATATATATATATATATATATATATATATATATATATGATCTCACTGTGTATCCCGGGATGAACTTCCTGAACTCACCTTGGACTCATGGCAATCCTCCTGCCCCATCCTCCAGAGTGCTGGGGTTATAGGCATCGGCTGGTGTGGCACGGGGGAATCGAACTCGGGTACTTAGTGCTTGACGTAGCCTTTGCTAGGCAAGCCCTTTAACCGCTGAGCCATTCCTCCAGCCTGATAGTGATGTTTTGAGCAGGGGGGGCTTTGTAGTTTTCCTTGGGTTAACCACAAAATCCAACTGCACACGTTCTTCAACATCCCTATTAGTTCATAATATCTTGTGTGCCCAGGTCTGCATGTTTCCTATTAGACGTACTATGTGCAAGTAAACACTGCCCTTGGCTGGGTACTTTATTATTTCTTCCTTTGTTAGTAATTGCAGTCCATACCCTGTCATTAGACAAAAAAGGCAGACTGCTAATGATTCCATTCCATCATTCTCAGTCTCATCATTCAATATTCTGGCCATGTCACTGATTAATTCTGTCATCCTACTGCCTATGCAATTAATAAAATTACACTGAATAAATACACCAGATGTTATGGATTTTGATGTTGAATATTCATATATTAATCCTCGGATCTGCCTTGAATTTGCAAAAGAAATACAGATTAAAAGAAAACTCTTACTTAACCTTATTTGGCTCACAACATTTGTAACATTGTGGCTTACTGTTTAAGCTAGGTCTAAATCTTTCTATTCTTCAGTTTCTTAGAAGCTTATCTTGCCTTGTACTTATAGACAGTTGGCTACCTTAAGTCTTTCTTTCTTGTTTATTTTTACTTTTTGATGTTCACCTCCAGGAAGCAAGACCTCTTTGTATCTGTTTGTTTGCTAGGGGCACCCATAGCCTAAAGCCCTGGCACTCATACAGCCAGTGTGGAGGTTTTGCTCTAAAACATTCCCCCAAGGTTCCATATGTTTAGAAGAGGCATTTTGCAAGATGATTTGGAACACAGAAGCGCAGTCGGATGAGGAGGGGCAGCCGTATGTGTATCTCCTCGCTGAACGGGCTGTTAGGGGCAGGGCTTGGTGGCGGGCGAAGGGGGCGTGGCCTGGAAAGGTGTGCTCTCATTCCTGTCTCTGCTTAATGACCACTACCTTCGTTACTTTCTCATTCCCAGGACACGGGAGTCCGCGCCCGTACCTTCAAAGAGGAAAAGCTTATTTTGGATCCTAATTTCAGGAGGTCTCATTCCATTCGTGGGTGGCTAGCAATGGTGGGAGGAAGACCAGTGCAGAGGGCCAAGCTGGGGCAAGGTGCTCACCTCATGGCATCCGGGAAGCAGAGTGAGTCAGCGAGCGCTGGCACGAGGGTGGGAGGCCTCTCATCCAGGCCCTGGGATCCGCCCCTTCTCAACAGGCCCCACCTCTTCAGAGCTCACGACCCATCCACCACCTTCTGTATACACGAGACTTTTGGAGGCCGTTCCTGTTCCTCAGCACAGCAGCCACCAAAACGTGCGCAGTTCACTCCAGCACGCCCTTTGGGCCAAGGAGCTAGCTGAATATGGGCTGAGTCCTCTAGTGAGCTAAAATAAATCTCTCCTTCTCTAAATAACGAGGAAAGGATATTTGGTCCCAACAATAAGTGAGCGATGAGACTGTTTAGGAAATATGTGCTGATTCAGTGTTGCTTTTTTCCCAAAAAATTTCTTTCTTTGTATGTGTTTGTGATACACAAGAACATTCAACTTGAGGAATTAGCACCTATACCCGTGTCTTAGTTAGGTTTTCGTTACTGTGACTCAATACCTGACACCCACAAACTTAGGAAAGGTTTATTTTAGCTCATGGTCTCAAAGGTCACAGTCCATTCAGGGATGGCCGGCAATAATCGAAGTACATGGCAGAGAGATGTTTAATCTCAGGCATTTGATTCATTTAGCCAAGCATCATTGCCTCAAGGTGCAACTAGTTTCCTACAGGTTAGTCACATTCATCTTCCGTATGGCAGAGTAGTACTCCACTTGGGGCATCTGTCAAGCTTTCCAACTTCCTTCTATCTGCTGATGGACCTATTAGCTGCTTCTGAGATTTCATTGTCAGGAGTTCTGCCAACTTATTGTTATACTTTTAGCTAAAAATAAACACAGAAGAGGGCAGGGGAGAGAAGAAAAGTGGGGCATTTTGTGCCGGCCTGTTTTATTCCAGCACAAGCAGGATTTCCTTCTTGGGTTGAGTCCTTCCGCACATACAGCCTTTCTCTTTGGAAGCCGTAACTCCTTCCTGGGCTGTGACTTCTCACCTCGGAGCATCCCCAGGGGTCTCTCTCCATGGTCCCTCACTCTTTGATTTCTCACACCCTCTTCCATACCTGTGGAAACAGCACTTTCCTGAATTCTTGCCAATGAAGCAACTTGCGTATGCCGGTTTCATTCTACCACATCTCTCACTGAATAAAACTGTCCTCCACTGACATGGGATTGCCATTGTGCTGACAGAAACACTAGGAAAGACAAAAACACTAAGAAGTCCTTGGGAGTCATTGCTTATACCTCTGTAGCATCCTTTAAATGCATGCTGTCTTGGTGTTTGTTTCCCTGCTTGCTTGAGCAATAGGGAACATTGCAATTTTGGATTTAAATAAGTTATAGAGATAAGCATTCTGCATGCTTCCCCCTATGAAACTGTGCAGTGGTCCTCTACCATGTAGATAGTTACCAAAGTAAGCAATTCTGTAGGACCTGGAGGCATTTCCAATAATTTCCTCAAATATTACCTTTACTTACACTGTATGATTTTATTTTACAGGCCGGAAACCAAGAGCATGTCTCACTGAAATTATGTTTATTTTATATAGAAACATAATTATCTCTTATTGTATAAGTTACCACATACTTTTCCAACTGTAAACTAAGCAAAAGCGTATTAACATTTAATGATAACAACATATTAAATTTGAAAGAATAGTTATAAACATTTAAACATAATAAATTATGGATTATTTGGAGTTTTCGTATTTTTATTATCTTTACTTGTGCCCACACACAATACTAATAATTTTAAAATATTTTTTACAAAATACTAGAGGAAAATTAGATTTTATATGGAGTATATTAGAATAAAAGTACCATAAACTTACTTTGATATCTTAAGAAATATTTTATCTCTGTCCCTGAAAAGATAAATTGTTCTAAGGACTATATAGGTTAATCTAGGTATAGTAGCAACCCTGCTATAATAGTTTCAGCTACTAGAGAGCTGGGATGGGGAGGAGGGGGTTTGAGCGCAGGAATGCTAGACCATCTGAAAGACATGATAAGACAAGCTCTCAAAGGTGTATATATATATATATAATTAGTTCTTGACTCAAAAATCTATGTTTTTTTTTCTCCTGAATCACAAATTTCCTGTTTTCAAAGATAAATTTATCCAATACCAGCCCTTGGGCTCATTTCATATGTTTTTTTTTTTTATTATCATTGCTTTGTATAAAATTATTCCCATAATTTAATTAGTGGCTTGCTACAGTAAACTTGGCCTGGTGACTCAGACTTGTAATCTCAACACTGTGAAAGGCTGAAACTGAGTGGTCACACGTTTGATCTTAACTAGGGAAGTTTAGTAAATTAGCGAGACCCTATTTCAAAAACAAAATTAAAAATTGGGCTGAATCAGGCTCAGTGTGAAGACACTGAGTTTGATCCCACATACCCAAAACAAAATATGTAAAAACATGTAAAAACAAAACAAACAAATCTACAAACAGCATTTGTAATTTGACAATTTTTAGGATGATGTATCTAGATGTCTTTGGCTCCGTTCTCTCAGGAAGACGAAGCCAGATGTTGGCCAGAGCGACTATCACCTGCAGGCTTACAGTGCAGAAGGATCTACTTCTCGGCTCACAGCTACCTCCTGGCCCCTGGCAGAAGGCATCCCTCCTCTCCGTGGTCCTCTCCCCAGAGCCACGAGCTCTCTTTCTTTTGCCCACAGTTTTCAAGAGCAAAAGATGAAATTGTGTATGTTGACATCCTGTAATTTTGAGGGAATTCAATAATAAGTACTAAGTTTTTTATGGAGTCTTAATATTTTCTCTATATAAAATTATGTCATTTATGCTGATAATCTGACTTTCTCCTTTTGAACTCTGCCTAACTTTTGTCTTTCTCCTGTCTGAATATTTGTCTAGACCGTCCAGTGCTATGGTGAAGAAAGTTAGTGAAAATGGGCCTTCCATTGTGGTCCAGATCTTACAGGGAAGCTTTCATCTCGTCTCCTTCCACTACAGTCAGTTGTAGGTGGATATAGGAGGCTTCTTCTTGAAAGCTAACTCTTACTTTATAAAACAAATATCAACATGTAAGGGTGACAAATCCAGGGTCTCCTTTATATGATAACTTCAAATTTTCAATAAGCCTATGAGGCTGTATTAGGAAACCCACATGAATGCAGCCCATACTTCTGAGGTGTGCCATGACAGTATGACACTGTGAGATGCTGGAAATGCACTGGCAGCAGCACATGAAAGAGCTGTGGTGGACCTTGTGGGGCTCAGGTTTATAGTCTAAGTCTATGGATTCAAGATATATTTTGGACATATATGAACTGTTCTAAGAAATACACTCTATATTCCACAGATCAAGCTAAGAATCAAGAAAAAAAAAAGGAAAAGGCCATTTCCACATTTCCAAGTTAGGCAGAGCAAATGCCATTGAGATGAGGAAAACATGGCAATTCTATCTAAAGGAACATTTTTCCAAGTTATTTTACCTTAGGGATAATAAGTCAATGTAAATTGACATAAGTTTAAGTAGCAACATTATTTAAATTTTTTGGTCAAATTGGATCATATTTTCTTGGTCAGTGGTACATAGGTCTTCTTTAAAATGGGATGGGATATACGCAAACAGCAGAAAATATCTGTTAAATACAGAGGAGTTCAGACGGGAATCATTCCTATTTAAGGTAAGAAAAATTTAAGAAAAATTCACAAATAAAATGCCTCTTCTCCATGGGACACAAGGCAATTGTCAGGTCTTGCTGATGTTCAAGACTTTGATGATGTTAATGCAATAATAAATGCAATCACAGAGCTTTATATGAACTCTTCACGCAAAAAATAAATACAAATTCCTCTGTAAGTGCAAGGCAAACCATCATATAAAAATTGTGCTCTGAATATATTAATCTATCCACAGAAGATAAAAACATTTTTGATAATTGTTGATAATGTTTTTCCTGAGTCATAATTATGTTGAAGTATTTGTTAAAGACAGACATGTTATGAAATAAAATTTCAAAATACAGTAACAGAAATTTTTTATGAATTTATCATGCATAGCTATTTATAGAAGTCGTGTATTTTGTTTTCTTAAAAAGCAAGAGAATATTATCGCCTCTCTTTTATCAGTCCATCTACCTTTCGATGATTCACACAAAGAAAAATCTTCCAATAGACACAAGAGAAACTAATAGCTTTCAGTACAGTTTCAAACTTGAATATTCATTAGGGTTAGGTGCTAATATATTTCATGTTATATATGTGCACTTAGAATAATAATGTTCTTATTTACATTTAATAAAAGCACAGTGAGTTTAGAAGGTCCAACAGAAAATCTACCAATACGATGTATTCATTAGCAACTGTCTTGTAAACCTCCACTCCATCCCGAGTGAAGTCGAGAGTCCAGCAGCCTGAAACTGAAGCGTTGGGGACAGATAAGTGCTGGCATACAAGTGATACCATCAGCTTCCTCGTTGAACACTCTGTGGACGCCTGTCCTAGGCCGTTTTCCCCAAGGCCAGGTGTGGAACAGCAGGTGCCCTATGGTACTTTAGAAAATCCCCGAATTCTAAATATTTGAAGTTGGAGAAATTCGTGAATCCAAGATAAAGTCGTCGTTCCTGTCTGTCTCTCGTCTCGCGTGCAAGGTAAGTCTCTGAAGAGGTGTGAGGGTATTCCCATCACCAACTGCGCACAGCTTCGCTGGGTACTGAGAAATACTTGTCAAGGGCAACTTGTCCTACTAGAACAGTGAAAAAAGGGTAGATTTGACGTCAGTGAAGCTGGGGCTTAAATCTTAGTTTGTGCAAATTAGGAATTGTGTTTATCCTCACTTTTTTCACTTGTAAGATAAGAAAAATCATTAAAATATTTTGAGATTATTATATTATCTGCATTCTGCAAAGCTACTGGCAAAAGATAGATAATAAATAAATACTATTTCTATTATTTTAGAGTCACATAATGTAGATTCCTCATTGGACTCAGCCAAATCTATTTTTAAAAAAAAATCTCTATACTTTTGGACTCATCTTTAAATTCTGCAGAAGTACTGATTCATCTTTTTCGCATTAAAACAAACTCCTCTGAAAAAATTACTTTCAAATTTATATTAATAAAGCATTTTCTTAAATAGTTTCTGCAACACATTTTATTTACAAGGAAACACTTTTGAGTATGTAGGTCCAAAAAGCTCGAAGCAGGAAATCTTTCCAAAATGGTATTGAAACTGGTGCTGTGCTAGGCGTGGCTTGCACAGGTGTGCTGGAGACATTTGTATCTAGTGCTGCCCGAATTGTGTGCATTGTCACCACGTTGACAGTTGGAAATCCATCACAATAACGGCACCAGGTAAATCAGGGTAATTTTAAAGTACTGCAAGCATCATACCTCCTTCCTTCTCTTACAGGGAGAGCAAGTTGTAAAGTGTTTCCCAGTTGTGCATTGTATGTAAGCGAACAGTGTAATTCTCCTTGTAGTCAGAGAAAACAAAGGCAGCAGAAAAAAATAACAAAAGAAATTATGAACATGTAAGTATTTAGTATTTGAAGAATATATATCACCTTCAAGTCTTCCCTTTATACACAAATTAATGAGGTCTAGATAAAAATGCAAAACCTAACTCCTTGCCTAATATATATATATATATATATATATATATATATATATATATATATATATTCAATTTAGTACTTTCTGCCAAATTGTAACAGTAACAGGTTGGAGAAGATGGAAAGATCTTAGTCATTTACCTGAAAATGGGACACAGAAATATGCATTTCTTTAATAAAAAGAGTTTGCAATTCTGTAAGAAATTTTGAATATCAGTTTTTCTATATCCACTCATGAGTTTCATGGGGCCCGCACGCACCTCTTTATTCTGCTTTTGTGTGTTAAACTTAATTTACACATTTTTGGGCTGAGGCCACATCCCAGGGGTAAGAGTGCTTGCCTAGGAAGCGTGAGGCCCTGGGTTCGATCCCCTGTACCACATACTAATTGGGCAGGGTGCACTTGCCTGTAATTCCAGCACTCTGTAGGCTGAGACAGGGGGTGCTGTGATTTTAAGGCTATCTTGAGCTACATAGTGAGTACAGGACCAGCCTGGACTGCCACACAGGACCCTGCTACATCCCCTCAAAAATACACACTGTTTAATAATATAATAGCTTATAGACTTTTTTCTTGTTATTTACTTTCCTTTAGCTCGTGTATCTGGCATTTCTATATTTTTGGATGTCATAATTTCAAAGGACAATTGGACTCCGCATTCCCTCCCTTTTTGCAAGGCTACTCACTACTCTGTTTAGAGAACATTCTTTCCAAAGCCCGTCTTACCTGAAGGTTTATATATGTTTCCTAAGAGTGTCCCTTCTTCCTCAGGTAGGAGGAGGGCCACTCTCTACGTGGGCTGCTTAGAAATGAGTCTGCTGTGCCCTGAAACAAGGTCCTCATTACAATTCTGCATTAAGCAGTGTACTTAAAAACTTCACAAAGGAACAAACACAATGGGAAAAAAAAAGTTAATTTCTTATTGTAAACTACTGAGTGTTTTTAAATATTTCCAAATATTAAGCAATTAAGCTTTCTAAAGAGCTTTTTAACATATCATTCCATAGAATGCTACCAGAAATCTATGGGTAGATTTTTTTTTCCCAAATGATTAGTATTTATACTATTTCCTATTCACGTTTTAGCTTTTCTGTGCACATATTAGCTTCTTCTTAATTACTGTTTTTCCATAATTTTTTTCTGAAATCGAAATAGCAGTAGAGACAAAAGGAATTAGAACGTGTTAGCAAGAAAAAATAGTAGTGATGAAATAAATCCTAGACTATGAAACACAATCTTTTTAAATCATTCGTGTGTTACAATATTGGAGAAACAATCTAATATGTAATACGTGGGCCTAGGCAAGGAGAGACGTACATACGCCATTACCAATTTAGGTTCCGAATCTCCAGGAAAATGATGTGTTGCCAGAGCCGGTATGTGACTCTTCGCACCCTCACTCGACCTGCGGCTCAGCATGACTTTCCAAGCACTCGATCGTCTGTACAGTGGAAACACTCATTTCCCTTTGTGGAATCTCATGTTGGTGGAAGCGAACATAGTTCCTGGAACCTGACCTTGAAGTATTTTTCGGCGTTGGTTTTTACCTCATTCCAGCATCAATAGCTTCTTTCCTGAACTCCATGAAACAAGTTAGGAACTGAAGTTGTAAACAAGGGGACTCTTACCAGAGTCCACTCAGGAAACCAGATTTCCAACTCGTCACACTGGACATGATATTCAACAACAGAAGACTAGAAAAGGCTCAAATGAGCAAACAAAAAATGAGTTTGCATGATATATTAAAATTTCAAATGTCCCTAAAGTCCCTCTGAGAAAACAAAACGAAACAAAACAAAACAAAAAATTTAAATAATGCACTGAGATATTTGAGTAGTTTTCCTAAAATGAACTCAGCACGGCATACATACTCAAAATTTCTGAGACGTTCTGAAAGCCCATCGACTAACCTAACTCTTTTCTCCCCATTTCATCGATATATACAAGGGCAAAATTTAAGGTTTACAATGAAGTTGAGCATTTTGTGTACATACGTGTCTTGTCAAGGTGACAAGGACTTTCCCACTTTCCTTTTGTCCCTTCCCCTACCCACACTTCCCTCCCTCCCAACCCTACCCCCCGTTTCACTTTGTTTTTCATTTTCAGTTCCATGAGAGTTGTGATCTGGGTCTCTCACATCAGAGAGACCATTCGATGTTTCATCTTTAGACGTCTGTTGATTAGTTGCAGGTAAGGCAAGGAACCATTCGCTCATCTTATAACTTCTATCCTCTTGTTCTGTATAGAACTGAAAATCTACAGATTTTAGCCTCAGTCTTCTTTGAGTCCATGCTTTAATCTCATTCCTAACATTTTGATTTTTATCAAAGAAGTGACTGATTTGCTATATTTTAAAACGTAGTCAAATTGGATACAAAATACAGCAAATATGATTTAGTTCATTTACAACACAGTAAACTTAGAACACTTTTTCTGACATTTGGAATAGGTTCAAAGTCTTCATCAGCTATGTAAATGAAAGACACCCAACCCAGCATTTTGGTCAACTGATTGCATTATGATAACACGGAAATCATTATTTTCTGTAGCAGTTTTCTCACATGTTAATGAAAACTTGCTACTGTTTTCCAAACTAATTTTTTCATACATTATTCACAGTCTTAGCTGTGAAGTTGGCATTGACTTTAACATCCTTTGTTCAAAACAATCCATCAGGAAATACATACATGTGCATGAGACACTGGTGTCTTGTGTGTGAGAAGCTGGTGTCTCTCTTCAGTTCCTTCACAGAATCTCTGTGTACCCAGCGAGTGGTTCTTGTGGACACACAAGAAGACAAGTTGAAGTGAAAACATTTGACCTGGAGAAATCTTCGAAGACTGCACCTCATTCTTCAGACATTCCCTGTAGAACATCTGATTCATGAATACAAAGCTACTTGCTAAGCCTTCTTTGAGGATTAGAATATCCTATCCTATGTTAAAAAAAAAAGATAAACGGTTCTACACAGGCATGATTTTGAGGTCGTTGAAAGACAAAAGAAGAAATAAACTCTTAGGCAGCTTGTTGATATTTTATACATGATTATAAAGCCAAAAGACTGCATATTCCTGATAAATAGAATTTGTTCACATGATATAAAGTTTTCTTCTCTCCTGCTTTATTTGATATTGTAATGCCTTATAGTAGACAAAATTACTTATATATTCAATTTGCTCCTTTGTGTGAGGACACAGTAAATTTTGATATGCAGTCTTTGCACACAAATACTCAGAAAAATAAGGCTCAGCAATTGCCCAAGAATAAAACACATATGACATTCTAATGTAAATGTAATTTAGAAATAGTTGATAATAAATGCTGGGAATAGGAACTGGGGAAGATGTAAGATTTTGTGTTTCTAGTTCTTTTAAAAAGATTGCTTGAATTTCCAATGAATACATACTTTGTTATCTTATAGAATTTAACTTCCCTGAGCATATTTTAGAAATCAGATTTTCTCTCATTATAGTTTACTTTTCAGGAATCATTGTTTTTTAATGAACACTAGCAATGTGATCATAAGAGACCTATTTATTCCAAGACCAACTCAAATCATATTTTCCATACACATCAACAGTAAAAGGCAAATGGTGACATTTACTGATGAGCTAAAATGACAAAGCTAGGCCAATGTCCCTTTTCTTTATGTCATTGTTTGCTCCTTTATGTATTTTGAATGGAACCTATTATGGCATTATTTGCTCATGTAAAAGAATATTTAACATCTGCTAGAAAAAAATACACAGTGTACTTATATGTATTGATTAAAATTAAAGACCATAATTTATTTGGAAAAAAAAGATGTTATTGACATGATTTTTTTTCATGAAAGCGGTGACAATTCCAATGGCATAAACCTCATGTCTTGACCACCTTCCCTCATAGCCCAATAACGTAGTGGTGGGTGGCGTCATAATTTTCTGCATCACTGTATGTCTAGTTCAAAGAAGTTATGTGAGCTGAACTTTTCAATGCATGAACGATTTGCACACTACATAAGAGTTTGTATTTGCAGTTGGTTTTGAATTTTAAACTTTTAATAAAGAGCTGTTGTGTAGAATTGTAATGATTGTGTCTTATTTGTGAGTGCCAATGAGCAAAATAGCTATAGGCTTGTAAACGTGTTCCCTTCTCCTGAATCCCTGTCATGGCTTGTCTATGGATCTATTACCCAAATTCTTCTGGGCTGGCTGTCCTGCTGATTCCTAAATTGAGCTATTATCTTGGATTAATCTTGCCCTCCTATTGCTATCATTTCATTTTGTTTACTCTGCTCCACAAAAGTCCCCATATCACTGTTTTATTTTTTAAACAATGAAACAACTTCTTTTACAGAAAATTAGAACTATAGATAAGGCTGACATAATTGTCCCAATAGGAAACGATACTTCCAAATGGCCCCTTACCAATTCTTATTCAAAGCTCTAGAAACATTTTTAGATTCGCCAGAGAAATATATAGTAAAATCCTATATTAATGATGCAGATAAATCAATAAATAAGTAAAGCAACAACAAAATAATTGAATTGTATATATATTCCTATGATTGGGAACTCAAATATTGTCCTCTTATGCTCAGAAAATGAATAATAGAATGCAACAATTGAATAACTTCGCTTTGAAAGATGAGTAAAAACAACCCTCTCAGGTCAGTGCTGTAGCTATGGCGACAGGATTTCTTCACTTGAATTTCACAGCATGAATATTAAAAAAAAAAAAAACCTTCAAGTATCATTCCAGCTTCTACCTTGTTTAATGTTTTCATTTTTAATTTCTAAAATGGACATTTAGCTTTTCAAGATAAAATTGGAGATTAAAAAGAAATTTAATGAAATGGTTGTAAAATTACAACAGCACATGTGCTTGAATTCCAAAATATATGACATGCCTTTGTATTTAAAGACATTTTTATCTACGACTTTTGAGCAAGTACTGTTATTGTGATCATTCACTGTGATTTGTCACCTTGACTGGATCAAGAAATAAATAGCAACAGGGAAAAGTTCAGCTCTGTGTGTCTGTGGGGCACTTCCAGACATTGCCGACATGCGAGCTAACACAACGTAGGGGTACGGCTCAAGCTTATTGTGGTGGCATCAGCCAATAGGCTTGTAGTGTAGATGGAATGAAAGCTTAAAGGAAAGACACTAGTGTACTTCTGAAGCACTCTGATCCCACCCAACGGTTGCATCTTTTGCGGGCCTTGCCTTCGGACGTTAGTATGTGTACATAGTTTGGCTTTTCAACAGCATGTGTGCAACAAAATTTGTATTTATAGGAAATAATTGAAACAATACATTTTAATATAGTATTAGTTATATTTTCTGTTCTAACAGTATACAAGTCAATAAATAACATAAAAGACAGAAATAAAAATGGTACCCTGCATTTATTTTATCTGAGATTTAGGACTTGATAGAACTGGAAACAGTGAGATAATTGTTTTTATAACTTGCTTAAAGTTATTTGGTGTCTTCAAAATTTTTATGTCCAAAATTCAGTAAAGCCCAAACCAACTGGAACATTTATGTAAAATAAGAAGCTTGAGAAAAATAGTAGTTTGATTGTGTCTAATATAAAATATCTAAACTCTACAATGACATTTAAAATCTTCTGAAAGAAATATCTAGGTGGGAAAAAATCAGATAAACATACAAGTTGACATCTTAATAGTTAGAATAGAAAATCCCATTAACATCTGCCTACTGTCTTATGTTGTTAGGCATGAGAACTCCCATTGCAAAGAGAAAGAATAACTGAATTTTAAAATTGCACTCTACCAAAACAATCTTCACGGGGAGGCTTTGCACTTTCTCAGTGACCAGGTGTTGAAAATCTCCTTGTCTTTGGGCATTTGCACTATTTGTGACTGTAGTAATGTCTTCCTCAGAGATATATTGAATGGATTAAGGAAGTTATTTGTAAAACATTTTTAAATTATTCTCAACATATAATAATAATAGTTCTAAATTGCTAGGTGCCATTTTCACCTAATGAAAGGTCGTCCACATTATCTATTTCTATTATTCAATCTGTAATATATAGTAATACAAAAGAAGTTAGAAAAACTAGAGAAAAATAATGGCCAAAGGTCTCACTTATGAAAGATAGCAACTTACTGAGTGGAATTTGATAATATTTATATATTGAACAAATATTTCGGTGCCCCCTCCCAGCAAAGTTCACTTGTTTTCTACTGGAGAAGAGGTGAAAGACAAAACCAAAGTGAATGATTGTTGTATGTTTAACATAATAAGGGTGAAAGGGTGTGCATGGAAGGATGTGCATCAGGGGGAAAAAGATAATCTAGAATTTAAGTATTTGTTTACAAAACGCCATTGAGAGACTGACTTTAGAGAGGATCAGGAGATCTGTTGAGAGATGATGTGTCAAAAATATATTCCACAAGATGGCAAGTGGAATACTCTCAGGAGGAAACACGCTAGTTTGTTTGAGAATAATCTAGAAGGCCAGGATGACTGGAGCAAGGCTGCAGGGTGTTGGAAGGGTGGGATGTGCATTGAAAGAAGTGATAGGATAGCAGAATTTCCCTTTATCTGGAATCTAATGAAACATTGCCAGGCAGTGAAGAAACAGCGACGTGATCTGACAGTGTTCTCATGGCATCTCAAAGACAAAGGGCATTTCATGGATGCGAGTACAAGCCCCAACCAGGACTACCTTCTTCGAGGTGCTTGGCCAGGGATGACGCTGTGTCACTGAGGCTCACTCAGCTCAAGCCTCCAAGGTAGACTTTTTACTCACTCAAAAATTTGTTGATAAAATAGAAATAAAAACCTTCAAAATCATTTTAGTTGAATTAAAGTGAAGCCAGCCCCTCACAGACAGAAAAACAAAAATTTATGCAGAGACAAGTTGAATTTATAGCCATGAAGTCTGAAGTTATGTGAAGTGGTATCTGATGAGAGAACCCACCAGACAAAAGGATAACTAGTGCAGAGGAATCCACTTAAACTGTTTTGAAATGAGAGCCAACAGGAAGGAAGGGGAGAGGCAGCAACAGGGACCGTGATTAACCTTAACAAAAGTACGTAGGCCCTTCGGTCTTTATTCAGAACAGACTGAAAAGCTATTATAAAAGTTTTAGGAGACATGCCTGTGGTGAGTCATAGAAGCACTGTGCACGGGCTCTGGGCTCAGAATGCCAGCATCTCTTCTGTGGAGGGAGACCAGAGAATGGGGCAGATTCATTTTTAAAGAGGTACAAGGCCTCCTTAAGTATTTGAAATGTTCAGTATCGTCAGCCATCAGGGAAATACAAAGCAAAACACACTGAGATTGTATCTCACATTTGTCAGCATGGTTCTCATCAACGATGTCTCAAATAAATAACTGAAAATTAAGTAAAGTAATAAAGTAATGAATGCTGCCAAGAATGTGGAGAATAAAGATACTCTTATGCTGTTAATAGTGTAAGTTATTACAGTCTCAATGGAAATTCAGTGTGGAGGCTCTTCAACACCTAATCATAGATAAACCATTCATTATACCACTCCTGAATATGTGTGTGGTGTACTTGTGTGTGTTTACAGGTGTGGCGTACACATGTGTTTGCATGTGTGGCACACATATGTGTTCACACATGTGGTGTGTATGTGTGTTCATGCGTGTGCACGTGCACCCACTTGGGTTTGTGTGTGTACTTTGGATCAAGCCCCAGGCCCTCATATGGAGCAACATCTCCAGCCTATTTTTTATTTTTAATATTGAGTCGGGGTCTAAGTCATTGACTTACCCAAGTTGGGCTTGGATTGGCAATCTTTCTGCTGAGGCTGCCAGCACGCTGGGATTACAGGTCGGCACTGCTGGCACAGCTCTGGATATATTCTCGAGATAATTCAAGTTTGAATGCTGCAGAGACACCTGCACACCCACCTTTATCCCAGCACAGTTCACAAGAGCTCAGCTACACAAAGGACTTACACGCCCGTGTACTGTTGGCTGGATAAAGAATAGGACAGAAAACCAGAATCAGGGCTTCTGCAATAATTCAGGTTAAGGAATACACAGCAGGGCTTTGGACATGCAATGGAGAAATATGGTTAAACTCTGTACTTATGGGAGTTAGAAATAATTTAATTTGCCAATTTACTGTAGTGTCAAGGGTCACCCCCATGGATCGTCACCCAGGTGACTGAGATTATGTGATTGCCATTAATCACAGCAGGGGAATCAGCAGGGGAATTGCAAAGAGCTGCGAACGACGTGACTACTGAGAGATCAGGGTAGGGCACTCGTGTGCCATGTTCTTCACGGGGGGGTGTCAAGGAGACCCGAGCACGCCAAGGGGAGGAGGTGCCACTCGTCGGGTGCACGATTAGACCTTTTCATCTTCACTTGTTCTTGGGGACACTTGGACACTTATGCACAGAAACAGCGATGATAACATATTGTTTTGTACCCTACTGTAAAACAGGAGTAACTACTCGGCTACAGCAAAATGGCCTCAAACAAACACAATACGACTTTGCTGTTTCAATATTATTATAATTTTATTTGCATATTTAATTCAGGGAAATGAGCCACAGTGTAGAAATCAAGTAATTAAAATTTTAACCCAGATGCCAAAAACTTTCTTTATTAACTCTTACTACATTTAAATCTGTATGTTCAAGTAAGATATCATGGAATAATTGATAAATTTTTAAAAAAGTGTAGCGTTGTTATTTACCACCCTCAATTTCTTTATAAAAGTTTGCTTATTTGATAATGTTAATATATATGATGAATAAGAAAAAATTTCAAACAGAAAAATATGAAAATTTTTGGTGATCATTACTAAGGGTCTTTAAGAAAAGACTAGAATGTATCTTTCTTCAGATTTAATTTTAATTTTGGAGAACAAACTGTCAACTCTTCACCATACTAATGAATACTCTTCATAAACTTATAGACAAAAGTAATAACTAAAAAAAGAGAGAGAAAATCACAATCACAGTAATTAAGAACAATATAAAATCTTGTGGAGTAAATCTTTTGGTACTTTGTCTATATAATAATCCCCAAAATATGTACTCATAAAAATGAACAACTCCAATGAGCAAATAATAATAATAATAATAATAATAATAATAATTATCAAGTTTTCATTGTTCATTTTTCTTTATTCTCAAATGGTCCACTGAATTTTTAAGAAGAGAAGTTATTTTTGTGTCATACATTTAGTAAAAAAATATATTCTCTGAATATTTCAAATAGGATATTATGTTTGATCTCCTCTCTTTTTAAATTAATACAACAAGTTCTTCCAACAGTAAATCTATTTTAAGTTCATTAAAATTCTCTGTCACTTTTGATAGGCTGTTTTTTTTCTATGCTTTTAATTAACTCTGATGACACTTGTTGATTTAGAGAGTTTTAATCCAAATAATCTTATCTGATCTTCTAATCATAGCATGGCCACTCACACAAGTCTCTGCTTAACAGAATTATAAAAATTAATTTAAAAATAGAAGTAAGAAAAGGTCATTTGCCTTATTAATGCTCATCTTTGAGAGCATTTTCTAAGCACGGGGTTTAAATAGCACAGAAGAAATTTCCTAAGGTCTTTGCCGTTTGGGACTTTGTCCAGTTCACTGCCAAGTTCCACACGACATGTATTTTAGCCTTTCAGAATTAACTTGGAAAGGTGGCATTTCATGACTCTCCTATGATTTTGCTAGACACTTTTGCCACCTTTGATTTATCAGTGGAATTTCTGACCAAATGATATTTGTTTTATTTCTTTTTCCATGTGCTCTCTTCCCTGTAAAATCCACACTTCAAAACAACAGTTTTTAAGCATTCTTTCACCGTTAGGCCGCAATAAAACAAAGCCACTATAGTCTGTTTTTCAGTTTACCTTGAACTTCTGTCTAACAGCCTTCGGAAGGGTCAGGTGCCCTTGTGTTGAGCAAAGTGACCCGGTATGGAGGCCAGCAATTCTGTGGTGGGAGATTTCATTCCGTTGTAATTCCTTTGGCCTCCAATAAGCATGAACCTTGGACCATTTCTGTAATGAATTTGTAAATACATTACTAGAGCCAGGAAAACTTGGTTTGTTGGTGTTAAGTTTTGTCATCTTTCTAAAAGAAAATAATGCTACTGTGATATTCCTTTATGCATCACTCTCTTTGTGAAGATCTATCATTATTCCCAGCAGGAAGACTTAGTTTTTATGCTGACTTATAGGTGTATCTAAATTGGATTATCAACAGTTCCACAAACCTGATGAATGCTCAGAGTTGAAAAACTAAGTCTGCCACGACAGAGACTCCTGTGTTTAACCTCTACATAGTTTTGATGTCTTGCTCTTTTACTAAATACAAAATGGCAATTTAAATATCTTAAATAATCATAAATTAGCTTATAAATGAAAATAAGAATGTGTTAATGAAAACTTATTTTCTTTTAACTCTTAAGAGCATACCAATTAATTGGAGCCATATTCATGTCCATGACTCAAAATACATATTTTAAGTTGTCCTTAGTTTTGTGGTTTTGTTTCCAACTGCTTTTATAGAAGTAGCCCAAAATGATTTGGTGATTAATACACATTTTTAAGTATCTTTAAGTCAAATACCTACTTCCATGTAAGATCAAAGTCAAGCTATCAAAGATGGTGTTTGTTCAGCCTTTCTTTATAAAGACAACTTTATTCCCTAAAGCAAATGTTTTTATTACTAAGTTTTGGCAATATGCAATGGTCACATTCAACTGGAGACCTGCTGTGCATGTGAATTACTCCTCTCCTCTGACCACTACTCACCTCCCCCCCCCACCCCCCAATTCTTCTATTCCCGGCCACTTCTTTCTGCCATCTTTCTTACTTAACTCTTTTACGTATTTGAATTGTGGGTTTCTCAGATTTGTGAAAATATGCAATCGTTAGTCTTCTGAGTCTGATTCTCTTCACTAAGCATATTCAAAATGTGTTTTGAGATAAAGAAAATATTTGTATTTCTCAGATAATTTTTGTTGTCTTTTAATATTTCTATGAAACTTTCAACAGTACCCATTAAAATGGAAATTTCATGGAACAATTTTAAGTTGACCTATTGTCCTTAAAGTTAAAGCTTAATGGTAATGGGCCACATTTTTGGAATATTTGAATGAATAGGTACTTCAAAAATAGTTTAAATTCTTTAGAAATTAACACTATTAAAATGTATGACTGTAGAAGATATAAACTGTCAAATTAATCTAGGAAAAATTTTATCATAATTTTCTAATAACAAGCACTGTTTTATAGCTAAGTAATTTTGTAAGGCATAGATATTTAAGCAACTAATATTATTTCTAGTATATCATATTTGTATGCAGCCTAAGAGAAAAGGATTTTACTGCTGACCTTCACATGACCTGAAAATTTAAAAAGATATACACCCTAGAAGTAATGTTTGGGATGAGTTACAGTGAACACAAAAGACTTTAAAAAGCTAAGTGCTAGATCTAAATTTGCATATTCTAAAGTCCACTTTTATGCAGCAATAAAATAACACACTGTATCATTTTACAAAAAGTCAAACATTAGATGATGACCCCATTTTAAGAAACCCATCATTCCAAAAGCCATAAAATGGATACAATTGATTATTGACGATGATTTCATTCCCCCTTTAAAATAGACTCAAGTTTATTACCCTATGTTAATGTGCCACAGTAAAGCCGTGTAGGTAATTACACTTTGAGTATTTTATCTCTGAGTTATTAAACTTGTCTCTGCCTCCCTACACACCCGTGTTAGAGGTTAATAGCTATGTTCTATTTTATCCAGTGCTTCACTTCACTTAATGCAATGATGCACGGCTTTCATTAAGGCATGAAGCAAAGGAATTGCAGAGGAAAAATAACATCTGAGCTCAGAGCAAAGCTATCTTAGATAGAAAAGCAAAACAGAGGTAACCACTCCTGTCACGTGTATCGAGACAGACAGTGCAGTTGTGAAACCACCAGGACACTGAGTCATAATGCAGGAAAGACAGCGTTGAATCATGTTATTACCAAAGCGGTATTGCTAGTACTGCTCTTTATACATGATTTCTGCTGAAAACGTCACACAAATGAAACATGCTCTGCTGCCACTCAGCTTCTTCTGGAGGTGTGTTTTTTATTATTTTAATCAGGTGCATGAATGTGTACAGTGATCGCTGTTAATGATGCTGCAATTAAAGTTGATGTAATTGGCTGTGGGTTTTCTTGTCTCATTTTAAGCTATCAATCCTATTCATTTGACACTTACACATATCAATTGAACAGAACCAGTTATTTGCCTCTCTCTCTTTCTCTCTCTTAATCTCTCACTCTCTGTCTTACTCTCCAGAGTTATACATTTTGTTTTTAATAGGAAACAATAGTTAATTTGTCCAGCATGTTTGGAGATTGCAAGTTCCTTGTACTTTGAAAAAATAAATGAAATTTCTGCTTTTTAAAATTCAAACCTTTGTTATTTTAGCCTTCTTGATTCTGAATTTGTGACACAGCTTTGTTCACAGTCATTTGCTGAAAAATTACTATTGAAGTTTATCAGCTGTGAAATTCTTCCTTTAAGGAGATTCCTATCAAAACTTTTAACAAATGAAACCAGTGGCTATAGAAAACTACGAACACTGTTAACCCCATTGACAAGTACCCATTGCTCTGTTTTTATTACTGTAGACAAGCTTTTCTCCTTTTTGGATGACACTCGAAGGAAATCATGTCACCTATTCATCATGGTATTTTTAAATATATCTGATTTTAGTCTACCCATAGTGCACTTTCTTGTTATTGAATGGCATTAATGAGGTATGAATATGAAAAGGCATACTTTCTTAGCCATGCACAAAGAGTGTTTCAGGTTTCCTTTATTACGAAAATGTCATTACAGATATTCTTGAAAAAGTCTTGGCATTTGTATTGAGCTTTTCTTATTATCTAGGTAGAAACTATCCCCCATAGTCTTCATGTCAAGAGGTGAGGCCTTTAGGATGTGATGGAGTCATGGGGTCACAGTTGTCCTGACGGATTGGTTCACAGCTATCCATGTTGTTCGGAGATGTAGCCTAGACAAAAATGGCCACTTGCTGGAGCCCTGCTGGGAAGGGCATGTTCTCCTGTCAGGATGCTCCCTTCTCTCTCTCTCTTTGCTTCCTCCCCAGCACAGAGTAACTGGCTCCCCGACCCCCGACCCCTAGGACCTTCTGTCATGTCGCATGTGCATTGGTGCCAACCAATCGTAGACTAAGTCCATCGATACAGTCAGCCAAAATAAAGATCTCCTTCAATTGAGAGTGTGAGTTACTTTGTTCAGGAGAAGGGAGGCTTGCCAGTGTAGTCTCCTTGAGGAAAAAGCAAAAAACACCATTGTTGGAATATCATTCACTTTTGTGAGGAAATGGCAATTTTTCTTGAAAATGCTTCCGATAACTTATGCATCCAGAGGTCAAACTTAGAGAAACATCTTCTAGTAATTTTGAAAATAATTTTGAAAAATTTAGACTACTCTGGACTAATCTATGCTGTTGAATTTTGTCCTCCCATCATTTAAATCCTTAGAAATGACTGAAACACTCAAGAGGTAAAACAAAGACATGGATAATTGCTATATAAATCCCATCAGTGTAATTTAGGTTAACGTTCCACTTTCCCCTAACTTCCCAAAGTTAGCAGGATGTTTTGTTTTTATAAATGGCATTAGTAAAAAAATAAATATTTATATGTAATTTAATTCTTAAAATAAAAAACGTATTCTAAGTACTTGTCAATGTCTCTTAATTTTTAATATGTCTTGTTTTGAGGTTTATAGTTTCCCAGTAAATTAATGTATATATCATTGTAAAAACCTTAAACACATAATATAAATGCAAAATAGAATTAGGAAAAAAATTTTACTGACTACAGAAAAACATACATTCTTGACAAGAAACATAAGACTGAAAAAAATCATAAGCTATAAAAGTAACATATCTTTAGGGAGACACTTTTTATGCAAAATGCAACAAACATACCACAGAAAGATCATGAAAGATTCAGACATCATTAGTTAATAAATATCATTACATCCAAAGAAAAATACTCTGCAATGTCACAAGTCCTTAGCTGAATACTGATCCATCCCAGGACTATTCTGAGGTAATGACGCAGTGTAGATAATAATCAGAATATAAAAATTGTGATTCTGGAAAGAAATTATTAAAGCTCAGCAGGGTTACGCCAGAAATATTTAAAAATAATTAAATTATTCAATTATATTTAAAATGAAATTGCCAGGTGAAAGTAAAAATAAATCCAAATGCATCCTCAGGAGGTATGTTACCCTCCCTAAATCTCTCCAAATACAGTAGCACAATAAGGTAATATCGAGTAAATTTCAGAAAAATAATGTAAATTATTATCAATGTGGCTAGGAGTTCTCATCATATCTGTATCTATCTATCTATCTATAGATAGATAGATAGATAGATAGATAGATAGATAGATATATCTTCTCAAGAACCAAATCAGCAGGGTTAGGGTTAGGTTTAGGGTTAGAGTTAGGGTTAAAAATAATAAGAAGAAATAAAAACCAAATCAGTAGAATTGTAAGCCACTTTGGTCACATCTAAATACAAGAAAATATTTTTAAAATATAAAAATAAGTTGTCGGCACAAAGTCCAAGGGGCACCAAACCAAGCCCAATGTGTCAGATGAGGTCGTCATCTTTGGTTGCTTCATCACCTGAGGCTAAGAATGTTTTTACACTTTGATTAAAAAAAAAACCTGCAAATAGTAAAAAAATAAAAAAAGCAAACAGCATTTCAGAAAGAATAGAAATTATATGCAATTCAAAGTCCATGGGCCAGCACTAAAGTTTTATTGGAACACACCCACAGCCAAACATGTAGTTTTATCTGTGGTTTGGAGTTCAGCAGTTGTGGCAGAGGCTGATTTATTTACTCTCTGGCCCTTGACAGGAAAAGCTAACTGACCCCTGCTGAAAACTAAGAGATTCCATTACAAAGGTAATGCATTTTAAAAACAGGGATTCCACCTTGCATGATGAAGCTGAAATAATTCTCCTAAATCCTTTCCATAGCTGCTTGGCTTAATACTAAGGTTGAATTAGCATCTGGTGCATTGCTCTCTGAAGCAGAACCCACTTACTAATGAAACAGCGCAGGTGGGAGGCAGAGGTGAGAATGGCATTTGCATGACTGTATGCAAGTTCTGTGGAGGACAGCTTCCAGGAGTGCCTGAGAACAGCTCCAGGATAATCTCCCTCCCTCATCCACAGAGTAGGGAGCTGAGGTTTGCCAGGGCCCGAGAAACAAACAGAAACACCTAGAAGACAGTCCATTTCTACATTCTTCTCTGCAAAATTCAGCCGATTCTGTCTTATTTTTCACCATGTTGAGGGTTTTTAAATTCTTTTTAAAATTCATAGACAAAAATATCAGTATTTTCCCCCCACACTTAACTTACTTCACTGGGCAATGTGTGTATTACTTTTTTTCTTGTATATAACTGTATTGCTCATGAAAACGTCATTCCCTAATTTCTGTGAGTCGCATTCTCAATGCCGTCTCACTCACTATGGTTGATTTCATGATTGAATTTCATTTTTTGCCCACTTTGATCTCAGTGCTGCACCTGAGCGCTTTGCTGCACTGGTGTCCAGAGATCGACTGTCAGGCACGGGCTGAGCCAGTCAGTTGTGACTCTCCACAGAAGGCAGAAAGACAAAGACATGTAACCTCGATTTATTCTTTCCATGTAAAACAGCTGGGCACATTTTTATCTTTTGTGAAGTGTTTTGAATTTATGGACAGTGGGTCTGTCTACACAGTGGAGTAGTACTCTGTCATAAAGAAGGGTACATTAGAGTCTTTATAGGCGAAAAGATGCACTTTGAGAACATAAAGCTAAGTAAAATAAATCGGACTCAGAAAGTTAAATATCTCATCAAACTATGAATAATTTAAAGAACAAAATAAAAGGCAAATGACAAGAAACAGGGAGGTTGACGTTGTGGAGATGGGAAGGGGATGGGGTGGGGGAGAGGGGAGGGAGAGACGAGCAGAAAATGTAAAAAATTAATAAGATGCAACACATAGATACGTATAATTCCTCCAGCTAATGTATACTTTGTATCGCAAACATATGCTAATAAAAATAGTTATGAGGGAAAAGAAACAGATGAGATCAATAGAAAAAATAAAGAAAGCACAGCAGCTCTTTCAGCTACATTGTGATGGTTTTCCCCTTATGATGACAGTTTTGTTTGTCGTGGGCTTGCATTGGTAAGGTCTCTATGTCCGGGTTGTTTAGAACAGCTGGAGTTCTCTCTTCTCCAGCTGAAAAGTTGGCTGAGGATAAAAATTTAAGTTGACTGTTGTTACCAATAATCTTCAATATGCATTGGCAATGATGATGAGATTATCAGCTATATTAACTCTTACTTCCTTTTCTCTCTTATATTACACTGTTGACTTTGCGAGGTGTTATCCGGATTTGCTAAAATGTGCTTTTGTTTCAAATGCCTCCTCATCGAACCTTCAAAAGTCCTTGCCAGGTTGTGAACTCAGGGTACCAATGCCAAGAACAAAAATACCCTGAGGTCCAGTTTCAACTTTACGGAGTATTTGGACATCCGTCCTCTGTGCTTTGAAATGACAATAATAGGAGGTGTTGCTCCTGACGCGTTAGAGCACACGGTGACAGAAGTGGTCACAGACTCAGAACTTAGGGTCATCCCAGGGAAGCCAGCCTGCCAAGGAGACACACACGCTCGAGCTGACTGTAGCTCTACTGTCAAGAGGTGAAAATAGCAAGAGCCTCCCACAGACGGGAGATGAAATAACCCGCAATGTATGCACACGATGTAGCACGGACGATAACAAAGAAGAAACCTTGCCATTTGTGAAATTATCAGAAGAATAGAGACCAGGAATACAGAGATAAGCACCGTGCACTGTGTCGCTCAATGTGGAATGTACAGTGAGTGTGTTGATCCCATACAAGTTGAGGGGAGGATAGCAGTTGGCTGTGGCTGAGAGAGCGGGGAGGTTCAAAGGTCTGATGGATGAACTGCACTTGCACAGCAGCAAGAAAACAGATAATGAAGGCGTGCTGTATACGTCAGAAAGAAACACAGTAGAAGAACAGATTTTAAAAGTTTTCTCCATGACCAAAGGGTAATTAGACGGGGAGACAAGTAGGTTTATTCCGATTTGAACATCACAGTGATCAAAACAGCACGTCGGTCCTCACACATGTGCATAGTTTTTATGTGTCAAGTAAAGATAAAAAAGCTGCAGAGGTAAATCCACCAAGATTATATTAAATATAAATCCAGTCTGGGCAGAGATTTGGGGTTACTTCTCATTGTGCCTCATAGCTAGCAGGTACCTAAAACATAGATTTTAATAAATAGTTGTAAGTATATGCCAACGGAAGTTGAGACGGTCTGTGTGAAACAAACTGAGGCTTGGAAAACAGGAATGGTTTAGTGACTTAGCCAGGAGAGACAGAGAAGAGAGAGAGAAAGAAAGAAGAAGAATGATAGAAGAAAGAAAAAGAATGAAAAATGGATAACACAAACACATAGACAAAGAGTAAATGCTATACATTTGTATACATGTATTTGCAGAATTAATTCTATTAGTGTGTGTTGTCTTACTTAAAATGATGCACTGGTATTATGTTCTTGTTCCTGATAACCAAAAAGCATTCTCTATTTTTGGAGCAAGGTTCAATAAAACACCTTAAAAGATGTAAGAATTATGTATTTTCTTTCATACAAACTTACCATAGCATGCTATAAAAATATTCCATGTAATTTTATGAAGTCCAGCGCTGAAATAGTACTAACACATAAGCTAATAAAATGATGTCTCACTTGCCCAGCAAGTGCCAAGTCAAGTGCTAAATACCCGAGTTCACTTCCCCAGCACTATATAAGCCAAACATGGCAGCACACTCCTGTAATCCCAGCACTCAGGAGGCTGAGGCAAGAGGATTGGCATGAGTCCAAGGCCAGGCTGGGCTCCACAGTGAGTTCAGGACTAGCCTGGGCTATAGAGAGAGATCATGTCTCAAAAAAAAAAAAAAAAAAAAAAAAAAAAAAAAAAAAAAAAAACACACAAGGAATTTATTTTAATATAATAATTATTATACTTGATCAGAATTACTGTCATTTTTTTGAAAAAATAAAAACCTTAGAACCAGCTCCTTAAAGATTTGATTACTTAGGTAGAGCCACCTGATCAGTGTATCTAAAAAGAACTTCTGGCTTTCTATTGCTGGTGGTAAATGAATGTAATATGTAATTTCACAGGTATAAAGGCAGAATAGAATCTGGTAGCAAATAAAATTTATTGTGAGTAACATACTTGAAATCTAGTCTTGATCTCAACACTCAGGAGGTGGAGCCAGGAGGACTACCATGAGTTCGAGGCTAGCCCGGGCTTCATAGTGATTTCAGCACCAGCCTGGACTTCAGAGCAAGACCTTATCTCAAACAAACAAACAAACAAACAAACAAATAAATAAATAAATATAAATAAACATTAGCTATTGAAAAACATGTCATATCTTGAAGATAATCTAGGTCAAGATAAATCTCACTTTGTTTTTCTTTTTTTTTCTTTGTTTCCCTCTGTCTTTAAATCTAATATCTAACTTGTCCTCAGTCAATACATATAAATTGCCTTGTATTGGTTTAATACATTTCTCCAAGTATGCTGTGGTAGAGAAGTTTAATGCACTCTTCATATCATTATGAATATTCTTCCAGTAGATACTGTCCACCCTCCCTAACAAATTAACTAATTTGAAAATTTGTACTTGGTTAGCCCACCCAAATAATAGTCTAATTTGCTTATCATTGCTTACTTAAGAATTTTTTTTTTCTACACAATAATATACTTCCAAGTTGAACCAGGAGACTTTTAGTAATGAAGAGAAAATTAATTATTCACATGAAACTATAAAAGCTTAAGTGATTTCAAGAAACTTAGAATGTTGTGTGTAAATCCACAGTGAGAAATACTTATAATAATGATGTAGAATCTTTAAGAAATTATTTGGTTCTAAAGTCAACTAACCTAGGAGCAGTATAAAATTTATATTCTTACCATTTTTGCTCATCACAAAGATCGTTTACCAGATGATTTCTTCTGATATTTTTTAAGCATCAAGCCTCCATGCAGACGTCTTCTTCTATCACTTGGGGGATCGTGGCCAGTCGCCTGGCCCCTTTTACGGGGTCGTGGCCTGCCGTTACGTGCTTTCTCTTTCCCGAGTGCTTATATTGTGCAGTAATTGGGGATTATGAATGGTTATTTCAGCGCGATGGATCCACGTGCTTAAACTCTAAAACTTTGACCCTTTCGTCTTACATTTTATGTCTGTTACCTGACGTCAGTGAGAGAAAAATGAGTCAGTGACAGATATCCATTCTATATATCTCTTCAGGTTACAGTGACTCCGCTCAACTGTTCCAGCTGTATCAAAAAGCAAGCAAGAGTTATCATTTGTAGGATTTTGAAAACCATAAAATATGTTCTGAGAGGCTTAGTCATTTTTCAGTAACTGAACTAGAACCGCCACAGACGTTTAATATACCCAATAAAGTGCGGACACAGCGGAGCCCTGCCGTAGTCATATATAACCAGAAACGAACATTTCGATGACTTCTTCAAGTACTGACTATAACATCAATTGCAGGAAAATGGTCTTAACACCTCATCAGGCAGCTAGAAAAGGGAAATTTCCAAAATAATCCTGTACATCATTCTCAGGTATTAGGCTATTAATAAAAGAACCAGTCTTTCTGATATGGAGGAGATTTCGTGAATGATTTATAAAAATTGCATTATTTAGGTTTCAATGACTGTGAATCACCTTTAAGTATCCCTTTTCTGAGAACCATCCGTAGAATTCATGCTCTTAAAATGTTATCACTATAAGTTTAAGAAATGCACTGAATTTTCTTAATTATACATTCAATCGAGGTTTAGAATGATATTTCATTTTAAAAGTAATACAAGTGCTAAGATTTCATTTGACCAAAATGAAGGCATGCATTATGTTAATAGTGCAATATATTTTATACACCATTAATTCCCAGTTTTATATGTATAATAGTGATTCATTATAAAAGTTTTGTTATCCATTGGTGCAACTGTTCACATTTTGCACTAATAAATATGTAATATTTTCATTCAGAGGGCTTTCAACCCAGGTGTGATTTCTCTAGGGTTTTGAGAATACCTTGAATCTTTGGTTATGGCACCTGCACATGCAAGTGCCTGAGCACACGCGTGCACACACACACACACACACACACACACACACACACACACCATTGTACTTACTTTTCCGCACTTCAAGGAAACTGCTAGTGTGTGCCAGTTAATTTGCACTGCTGATGAGAGGTCCTGAGGGTTCCATCCTCGTGGGTGCCTGATGTGCTGATGGAGGTGGGCCCCCGATACAGGAAGCGGGCCACAGGAGCGGCCAGCGCTCACTGATGTGACTCCTCCGTGCTCTGCTTCCCAGCACTGCACAGCAAGCAGCTTTGCCCTGCGAGCTCTTCCCGTGTTCCATGGGGTCAGCCCAGGGGCGGACACCTCTGGAGCCGTGAGCCACATCAACCGCTCCCCCGTGGGATTGTGCATGTTGGACATGTCCCAGCAACGGGAAAGTTGGCCGATACACAGGACAACTATCCAATGACAAACATTCCTTAATTTGTATTCCAAAGACACGAAACACTGGAAGTTAGTGAGAGAGATTTTCAGTTTTTCACAACACAGTAAACCCTCATTATTTCTATGTTTCCGGAAAAAAATAAAACCAAAATAGAAGCACAGTTCACATTGAAGTAATTTGAACATTCTTGGGAGGAAAAGTGTTCTATAGAAAGCTAATAGCTATATTCATAAATTTGCTCAAATAAAACCATTGTAGTCAGCCCAGCGGCACAGTATGTTGTCCCAGCACTCTAGAATCCGGCGGAGGGAGGAAGATCACAATTTTGAACTCAATCTGCACAGCTCAGTGACTTAATGAGTACCTGAAAAGGAAAAGGGAGGGAGGCTGGGAAGGGAACGCAGGACCCATCCAAAATATAATCAAAAATAGTTGCATATTAATAAGAGTGGCTAGAAGTTAACGATGTATTATATGTCATAGAATTTTAGTGGCAGTTATTGCTCAGAAGTGAGCATCCCTCGTTACGAGAAGCTGCTTTCCTTCTTTCTCTGCTTTCTGGTGGGCTTCACTTCAATTGATATGCCCCCCAAGAGTTGCTTTTGTGTTTCCTCTACACAATGCAGTTCTAACATTAGGGCTGGCAATCATTAATATGTAACCCCTTTTTCTCAAGGGCCACAAAAATGTAGAATTTTCTCTCTCACTAACTTCCTCTGTTTTGTGTCTCCAGAATACAAATTAAGAAATGTGTTTAGCACTGGATACTTGTGCTGTATATCGGGCAGCTTTTCTGTTGCTGGGGCAACATGTCCGACGTGCACAATCCCACGTGGGAGAGGTTTATGTGGCTCACGGCTCCAGAGGTGTCCGCCTCTGGGATGACCCCATGTACTGTGGGGAAAAGCTCTCAGGGCAAAGCTGCTTGCCATGAATATTTCAATCAGAAATGTTGTACCTACGAAGTCATCCAAACATTAAATCTGTATCCATGTGAAAATAAGAACGTGAAAGACTTTTCATAGTTCTTTTGATATCGTAGCATTACAGAAAACAAAGATTGAAAATAACCTTAATGTAGAATGGACCACATAAATAGTTAATCATACACCAAAAACTATATAAATGGTCTTTCTAAAAATAACAATGTAAAAAGTGTTTAGCATTACTTATTATGTGGAAAATCCAATAATATCAAAGTGGAAATATTTAAGAAATGATTTGCATTTATGATTATAAAACACTTCCCAAAATATAAATAGGAAATACTAGTTCTATTGTGAAGTCTCAGAGGATGTGGAAAGCCTGTATGAAAGGGAAATTTTTCTAATATTTTCAAAAATTTTCTGCACTTTGAAATTTTCCTCTGGGAAAAAAAAAACCAAATGACTAAGTCAAATATTATTAATCAATCTGTGCCTGTTGACACAGGTTGGCATTTGCTACAAACTACTTTAGAAGATATGGTGGGTTGATACTTGGTACTAGATCTCTCATGTTACTTGAAGTATCGTTTAATGAATTTCAACAATGCCCTCATTTCCAGTAACAGTGAAAAATCTTGTATTCTGGCCATCATTTTTTCTACTTTTTCTAAGAAACATCGCTAGTACTTCTATCTTTAATTCGAAAATAGATTTGTAGACAAAGCAAAAGAAATTCTCCACACTAGCACTCCCCCCCAAAAAAAAGACAACACAAGTAGATTGATGACTACAACATAGTTCACATTCTCGTTGCCTTACTGTATTTATGCCATCTAATCGCCTGAATAGGACATTTCTCCTAAAATGTATCAGTTGAAATATATCAGAACAACAGCTAAAGATACCATTCATGTTGTTTTCCTCTTCAGTGAGGAAATTAGTCAATTATTTTTCTTTATTGACAATCTTTTGAAATTAAATGACTTATCATTTGGAGGGACCATACTTGAAAACAGTATCTTGAAACTTATAAGTACCTTTGATACTCTAATGATATATCTTATTTCGGAATATCTGATTTTAGATTTTATGTATAAATATGCAATTCTACACTCTGTCTTTCTTACTGACATCTCTGATGTTTTAGTTCATTGAATTTTTACAGCAAATGCCCTTGTTTACAGCAGCAAAATTCATAATAGCTCCACCTTGGTGTCAGCTAACATGACCATCAACACATGAATGAATACAGAAAATATGGTGTACAGATACAGTAGAGTATTACTCTGTCATATAAAAGGGTAAATTTGAGTCATTTGTAAGAGAATAGATGCACTTCAAGACCACATTGCTAAGTAAAATAAACCAGATATGCAAGGTCAAATATATCTTTATTTCTCTTGCATAAGAAACCAAAGGGACTGAGTAATAGCACAGTGGTTACGCTGCTTGCCTGCCAAGTGCAAGGCCCTAAGTTTGGCTCCCAAACACCCTACAAACTGGGTGTGGTGTTGCATACCCATAATCTTTCTCAGCACTTGGGAGGCTATGGCCAAAGCATTGTGGTGAATTCCAGGTCAGACTGGAATTGAGTTTAGGGCAAGCCTGGAATGCAGCCAAAGACTCTGTCTCTGTCTCAAAAAAAAAAAAAAAATATATATATATATATATATATATATATATATATATATATATATATACACACATATACATAGACATAAACACGTAATGTAAGTAAAAAAAAATGATAAGTGATAGAAAACAGGTAGGACGACTTGATGGAAATTGAGAGAGGATCAGGAAATGGAAGGAGAAAAGAAGGTAAGAAGGAAGAGAATTAGAAATAGTTAAAATACAAAATGTGCATATTACTATTTCCCAGGTCGACTGTAGCTACTTTGTATTACAAGCATATGAGGGTAATGATGATGAAGAAATAAACTAAGATGCAGTGACTTGTGGAGACCATACGTAGCCCAAGGGCCATATGCAGTGTCATTTACCTCCCTCTACTCGCTGCCCTGGAACTAGATATGGCAAAAGATAGATGCTTTAATTCGTCGATTTCCCACAAGAAGCATCAACATTCCAACAAAGAATGTATATATTTCTTTTTAAACTAAGCTGAAAATGTAATTTCTGGTATTACATTACCATTATCTAACTTCATGAAGATTGAACAGCACTCGTTTGCAACTAAATTGTTGAAATGCAAGAAAGTAGTCCCCCATCCATGTTGCTCATAACATCACTAACGTCTAGTGATATCTTTGACCAGAACATTGAAGTATGCTTAAATTAACGTTAGAGAGCTAGAACAAACTGAATTCTGGTTATCACTCTATAACAAGACATCCATAATTTGTCGAAGTGTGTTTTGCCATAATAGTCCCTAGGTTTCAGTCGCATGGTCTAAGGTTTAAAATTAGTTAGTGCAATTCAACCTACCACCAAATATCCACCAATTTCTTTTACTGAATTTTTCATTGGATTTGATTTTTTGTATTATCTTAATAAGTCTTGATACCTGCCCAACTACCTCTAAGAAACAGTGACAATGTGTAGATACCTTTCTAAAAACAGCTTTTAATTTTGTGCTGCAATTTAGTCAATTTAACTTTGTTTACTTCCAAATGTATTCCAACCTGACTTGAATAGTTTGTTCATATGTTAAAAGTAAAATATAATTAATCAGTGAATATACATTCTCATATGCATTTGTCCTGAAATGCATATAGTTGAGGGCTGGCGGAATGGCACAGCGGCTAAAGCGCTTGCCTAGCAAGTGCAAGTCTCTGAATTCTGTTCCCTAGCACCATATAAGCTGGGCACGGGGGCACACACACTCAGGAGGCTGAGGCAAGAGGATTACTATGTGTGCAAGGCTAGCGGGGGCTACACAGTGAGTTCAGGACCAGCCTGGACTACTACAGAGAAATACCTTGTCTCCAGAAAAAAAAGAAAGAAAGAAGGAAGAAAGAAAGAAAGAAAGAAAGACAACTGATACAAAAAACCTGATAGATCAAGTTAATAAATTAACGAGATTTCAAATTGTTTAGATTTATGCTCATAGTATAGCATTTGAATATTCATAAACAGTGTTTTGCATGTTAATTCAGAGGTTACCTAAAACTTTTCTGTGTATCTCAATGCAACGGTTATTAGATAATCATGCTGAACAAGCACCATCAAGAGATTATATTACAAATTCAGTATGCGGGCTCTTGCCCTAGACCTGTTGAAACGGATGCTCTTTTAGTAGACTAACAGGCTGCTTGTCTTAGATATTTTTTGTTGCTGTTGTGGCTAGGACAGAACATCTAATATCCACAATTTGAGGAGGAGAACTTCATTTCAGCCCCCAGTTCGGGTCACAGGGAATTCATGGGCAGCCAGTTGCGGTGGAAGCGCATGGTGAAGGCAGAGGCAGACGCAGCTCCTCACAGCGACGCAAGCCGGAAGGAGGAACTTGGATATTTCCTTCCGGGTCTTCTCCTAGAGTTCCGCCCTTCCAGGTCAAGCCACACTGTTCTACCCATTCTTCCTTAAGCCTTAGCAATCTGCCTGCTCTGGGCCACACAACCAGCACTGTAACAGACTCCCATCTACTTCACACCCAAAATTGACCGCTCCCAACCAGTCCAGCCTCCCGCTGTTTCATAGACACTCTACAGCCTATGAATACAGAGGTTTTGGGTGATATTCCAGATCCAAGCCACCACACTGGGCCATCACAAATCATCGGGTGCTTCTGCCCACTACTAAGACGTGAAATATGCTGTCACAAAGTGGCAAAATCCAAATTTTGTACTTTTGAATTAGAATAATAAGTAATCTTTCTTCTCTATAGAATATGTAAGATATTTGACACAGTGGTCAAGTAAGAGTCGATGTCTGATTCATTCACCAGAGTACAATTAAGTCTCCTGTAAATTGAATTTATGCACATTTTATAACAGAAATTTTAAATTTTGAAGTGAATTTTCTCTTCTTCTTTTACTATCGATTTTGAATTTTAATTCACAATCCAAGAACAATGTATACTACTATGGCTTGTTTTCTTCAATACTTTAGTTAAAATTTAGTTTTCATAACCCAAGACCAGTAGCACAGGCCTGTCATGCCAGCACTCTGGAAGACTGAGGTAGGAAGATGACAAGTTAAAGCTTAGCCTGGATAAATTAGAGAGCTAGCAAGACTCTGTTTCTTAAATTAATTAATTAATTAATTAGGCTGAGGATATAGCACAGTGTGAAAGCCCTGGATTCACTTAAATTATATTATCATCATTGAGAGGTATAGTCGTGAAGCAGTCGCTGAGTTGTGAGGATTCCGTCTTCATGAATGGGATCACTGCCAATAAACAAGGGCGAGGTTAGCCCTTTTTCTCTTGGCTCTAACTGTCTGCCAAGTGAAAAACAGTGCCCCTTCCACATACCGGATCTGGCCTGCCAGATGTCACTTGGGGAGTGAAGACCACTTCCTTACTAGAAACCAAACCCAGAGCACCTTAGTATATCCCCACTTCCAGCTTGCGAGAAAGCCATGTTTATTCGTTGTAAGTTTCCTAGCCCACGGTATTCTGTCACAGCGGCACAAATATACTAAGATATTTGCTTTTTCTGAGAGCTAATTGGTGGCTGAGAGCATGTATATTGAGGCTGGGACATAAGTCAGCAGGTACAGCGCTTGCCTAGCACGTGGCCCCAGCACTGCATAAAGGGGTTGTAGTGATGCATACTTGTAATCCCAGCACTCAGAAGGCAAGAGGCAGGAGGCTTCAACACGTGAGGTCATGTGTTCAAGACCACCCTGGGCTCCACAGTGAGTTCAGACCCAGCCTGGATTATGGAGCAAGGCTTTGTCTAAATAAATAAATAAATAAGTACATAAATAAATAATAAAGTATGCAAATTTTAAAATTTACAATTTAATAAACACTTAACTTTGTTACTCGTTCAATTGTTAGAAATACTAAAAATATTTATTATATAAAATAGCATTCCAAACAAATACAGATGAAAGTTTTTTGAATTGTAAAGTAGATTTTGTATTTAAGAAATTCAATTATGCACAACATTCACATGTACACACACACACACACACACACACACACACACACACATATATATATATACTTATGTATACTCAGCGACCTCTTTCTGGTCTGCCACTTGTAGCAAACAGCTGATCAACTTTTGCTCTCTCCATTGATAAAATATGACTCTTCTGTCAATATTTTCTTTTATATCTTTACGATCACAATAAAACTTTAACTTTTGTACTCATCTTACACCTTAATTTTTTATGTAATTTTGGAAGTAGTTGTCTAATAGTTAATAACAGGTTTTTTCCTAAGTTTCAAAGTTCTGAGTACTTTTGTCAGCCACAAAATTATTGTTTCACTTCAGCTATCTAAACAAAAATCATGCTGCTGAGGTTGCATAAGACAGACTGTGTGCTTCTACCACATACTGGATATGGATATAAGGTTCATCTTTACACAACATATTCAGGACAAAAATCTAAGTGCTGGTGCTTTGTTGACTTTCCTTCAAGATTCTTGGGCCATTTACTGTAAACAGACACCATTTGATGTACCCTCAACTGGTCTTCATTGAGAGACACAATATTTCTTGTGTCTTTTATTAAATTGTACAACTTAAACTTTAATTACAGTCTTTATCAATTAGCATACTGGAAACTTTGCATACTGAATGATGAAGTTATTTTGCCCCATTCTATTTTTGGCCCTGTAAAAGAGGCATGGAATGTATATGAGTGTGTTGGCAGGAAGGTGCTGTGTGAGTTGCTCTGGGTAGACAGTCTTTAGGGTGGTCCTGTGAAGATGTGTGGTACAGCCGTTTCAAGTCAAAACTGAAAAATACAAAGATTATTTACCTGATAGAGACATAATTCTCAATATTGTACTTAGTAACTATCAGGATTTAGAATATTTCTATTTTTTATATGAAATTTTCCATGACTTGGTTGAGGAGAAGAAACCTTGATTTGGTTTGTTGTTTTCCCTTTGTCTTATTATTCTGGAAAATCGTTGAAGCACAGCCTGAAAACGCCAGAGCCATTGACGTGTCCTTAGTACCAGAGCCATTGACGTGTCCTTAGTAACCAGAGCCATTGACGTGCCCTTAGTACCCAGAGCCATTGACGTGCCCTTAGTACCCAGAGCCATTGACGTGCCCTTAGTACCCAGAGCCACTGACGTGTCCTTAGTACCCAGAGCCACTGACGTGTCCTTAGTACCCAGAGCCACTGACGTGTCCTTAGTACCCAGAGCCACTGACGTGTCCTTAGTACCCAGAGCCATTGACGTGTCCTTAGTACCCAGAGCCACTAACATGTCCTTAGTACCCAAAGCTGGCAGGTTGTGAATTCCTTTTAGTCACTGAATATTGGGATTATACTAAATTATTAGGCTAAATAATTGCTGTGCTCACAATTGACTGATCATCCTCCTGCTCTCCACGGACAACAGCTCTATTCTGCTAATGGAAGTGGGAAAAGTGCTCCTCTTGCCTCGGGATACAGTGTGACTAGATGGCCACTTATCTTTGGTTTCTCCACATCATCTGGCAACCACACACCAACACTTTACTTCCTGACCCTACTAAAGGCTTCTCTCTAAGACACCACGATGTTATTTTAACTCTCCACTTTCTGTGTTTTGGGTGCCTAAACTTTCACTCTTTCTGATATCTCTTCTAAGTCTGAAACAGTTGCCTGTCCTTGCCAGAATGACTTTCTTACCACCAGCCAGGGCTGGCCACAGCCTTGTTGTCTAGTGCTTTGATTTTAGAGACTGGTGTTAGGACCTATTGAAATTGAATTTTGCTTATCTTAAATGAGAGAAGCCTTATGCTGAACACTGGTTATTCTCATTTTGGTACTAAATAAATGCTGAGACTAAAATATCAATGGGACTTTGATATTTGATTTATCTGCAGATTGAGCCAATCCCTGATTCACAGAAAATTTTTTCCAAATCCTATTACCTCCATATCTACCACATTCCTAGTTATTGTATTTATTTATTTATTTTGAGACAAGGTCAAAGATTTTGAGAGACTTCAAAGAAATGAGTCTTTAGTAGATCAATCAAATGATTTAATCTTGTAGACTCTATCATCACTTAAGCCGTAGTCATCTCTCAACATGCAAGGGTTCTTTTTTTTTTTTTTTTCATTTTGAAAACACTTGTCTTCAATAGCAGAGAGTTACTTCTCAGAAATTCTTCAAAAGATCATATTTCTAGGTTAAGGTAAAATCATAACTATCTCTTCTGTCTCTTGGATTGAAAATATTTTTGCTCTAGGAAATAGGGCAGACAGCATATAAAACTGGCTGGAATATGTTTGGCAACACTTTAAGATTTGAAAAATAAATGTTAATATCACAAACTCAAGGATACTAGGGAATAAGCAAACACATCTGTGCACATATACAAACACAGACAAGGCAAAAGCAAACACACGTGCATGCACACACGAACACACATGCACACACAGCCCACACACAGACATGTTTGTTTTCTTTTCCTTGAAGGTAAATCTGATGCTGAAAGGGAGAAAAGATGAAATAGCAATTTAACTTCTTGGCCTGTTCCCGTTGTCACCAATCAGAATTTCCCAGATCAACTTCTTCTCTCCCCCTTACTGTCACTGTAGCAAAGGTAAATTGATCACAGACTGGATGATTGAAAAGGCAACTACAGTCGATTATATTTGTCAAATCAAGAACAGTCAAAGAGTATTTGTTGAGAACTGACCAAATACCAGCTATTTTCAAGGCTTCCTATACCCACTTCTTGGACACACTCATTTACTGGGCTTGTATATAAATCATTTCTTCCAAAAACGTATTAGGCTCTCAGCTAGTGAAACAATTAACAATTGATATGTGGTACAGACTACAGAAATGCTAGAAAGTTGGTTAGTTTTGATGAATCAACATGTGGGGTTCGGGCTATGGTATTTTGAGGTTTCAATTTATTAACTTACTTATTTTTTAGATAGGGTCTCATCCATAGTTAAGGCTGGTCCTAACCTCACTGTGTAGCCTAGGCTGGCCTAGAACTCACGGCAATCCTTCTGCTTCAGCCTTGATTGCTGGGAGTACAGGTGTGCATCCCCCCCACAACCCCCGAATGTGTGATGTGGCGCTGGGGAATCAGACACAGAGCCTCTTGTTTCCCAGGAAAGTGCTCTAATCAACGAGCTATTATTCCAGTCCGGGATTCAATTCTCGTTATGAACAGGGCAAGTGCAAATATATGAAATTAAATATTCAATTTTATGAATGTTTTGCTGAATGACACTGACTAAGCATCAGATGAATCAAGAAGCACGCCTCTTGGAATGTTGTTATCTTCTTATAGAAAGTGCATGTTTATCTCTCTGCAGTTAATTGTGCTGTTTTGAATTCTAGCACACTTACTTTGGTATTCACGTACACACAGATGTATTTCACTTGTCAAGGATCCTTTGAATACTCTACACAGCAAAACAAGAATGCATAATTTTAATTCGGAACTAATATAGTGCTCCTTATATTTACAGCTCTTGGTCTTTTCAAATCAGAATCACTGTCATAACTTGCAGGAGTAAAAATATTTTTCAGTTATAAATTTGCTTTTGTGCCTCTGATGTTACAGAGGAAAAAATAAATATTTTCTATGTTCTCCTTTTTTTCAGATTAGACTATGTAAAATGCATATAAAGAATAAAATTTTACATTCAAAGAAGTTATGAAAATATTATTGAGCTATACTCTGTTGTATTTCCCATTATTTTCAAAATAACGTCTCCATAGTCATAGGTATGTAAAAATATTTATAGTTATCACTATATTATTCTACTACAGATAACTTTAACATGTTGAATAAAATTATATACAGTAATGTAACATGCATATATTATATAAACTCAAAAATCTAGCTATAAGTGAAATTCCATAATTCATTACCAATGCTAAGAGCAGAATAAACAAAATAAGTTGCTGGCATAGAAAATTGTACTTAAGTCATATCACAAGCCATTGAGAAATAAATAAAGAACGAGACCTCATTGGACAACATGAGCCTCGTTGGACAACAGTGTCAAGGACTTGTGACTCTCTGTCATAACTAAAAGCTAGGTTAGGACAAGTACTGGGCATTTCTGTGTTTTCTGTATTTGCTTGTTTCATTGCATGAGTTATCCCGTATGAATACTCCAATTGTACACCACTGTGTTCTTGAATAAATATGATCTGAATAAATCGTGGCTAATGAAAGGAACAAATCATTCGTGACACAGAAGAATTGAAAGGCATTAAATATTAATTTGTTAAATCAGGAGCCATAGGTACGATGTTCAGACAAGCTTTTGTGGCAACTGAAAGCCTGTCTTGAGAAGTGATACAATGTGCCACGACTCAGAGACTGGGATCCACCAACTGGTAGGTGGAACTCCTGATGATGTTCAACCGTTGCCATCAAGGGGAAAAATTATATATACATATATATAATTAACAGACATATTACGAAACAAAAATTGTGACTATTTTAACAAACACATTAGAATATAAAAAGAATACATATTTATCGAGTACCTGTAATGTTTTGATCGTTGTACATATTGTATAATATTTGAATTAGGTTAAACTATCTCCAAAAACATTTGTGATTTTTCTGTGGAAAAAATACCCCGAATTCGAACCTGTAACTTTCTGAAACATGCCATGCATTTCTGTTCTCTGAGGTGTCCCTCTGTGTCAGCAGCAATCCAAAGCAGTTGCTAGGATGAAGTCAAAGACATTCAGAATAAAATATCTGATCTATTAACTTATGTGCAAAGGAAGTCTTTCAAACCATTTCCTTTTATTAAGTTCAAAATCATAACTAATGTGTGTTTAATACCAATGACAAAATAAAATCATCATTTAAAATCACGGAAGGTAAGAACTTCAAGAATATAATAATATCTCTTATGTCTTATTAAATATTGCATAAAAATTGATAAAGTTGCCACTTTAACGTTTGTACGGAGGTGAAAATGTTATCTATCTGTAAATATTTTGACATTAGAGATGGTTATGAAGCTTTAAATATTGTAAATACTTTTATTGTTTTTAATTTAAAATTTACAATCTAAAAATATAGGAAGAGTATCATTATGGAAATAATTCTTTCTCTCTCTCTCTCTCTCTCTAGATAAATAGATAACAGATAGACAATAGACTAAGAAAGAAATCTATATTCACAGACACATATGCAAAAGTAATAAATACTAATTTTGTATAATTTGTATGATTTAATACATAATATACAGTCTAGCCTAGCTGTAGGAATTAGACATTATGGAATCAGATGTGACGTCTAACTCTACATACACACACACACACACACACACACACACACACACACACACACACATGGAAAATATTCTGTCAAGAAATGTCTATATCATATATTGACCTTGTCTAATGGGGTATATAAGATATTTAATGATTTTTAGACCTAATATACAGAAGAAAGAGATTGAAAGAAAATTCGTAAGTGAGCAAGATGAGAAAAGGAAGTAGAACTCTTGAAAGGAATCCGGGAGAGGCCATAAAAAATTTATTAAATAAATACTTGTACAGTAAACGGCTCATCTGAACTTCTCGGGTTTTGATTTATCATGAGGACTCTACGATGGTAATAACACTACATTTAAATAGAAAAATACAGATGTTTCAAAACTTTTTTATATGCCACTACATAACTTATATGAAAAGATATTCAGAAGAAATTAAAACCTATTAAGGAAAACATCTTAGAGAATATAAACCAAATAGAGTTATTTGCTCTTTCTAGATATAAAAGGGTTAGATTTGAAGAAAAACACAAAAAAAAGATAGGGGGAGAGAGAGAGAAAGCAAGTGAGGCAGAAAAGAATCTGAAATATTTTTAAAGTAATATTCTCATTGAATAAAAAAAAAATCATTCTTTAATTGAATCCAATCATTGGTTAGGGCAGTATTTTGCCTGGATAAGGATGTTCAAATGACATATTTCTCTAATGAAATGCACAATAGTTTTTCCTTTTTAACAAAAAGTCAGCTAATGGCTTTGTCAAAACAATAAATGATTTTCATTGAAAATTTGCACACTATGAAATTAAAACAATAGAACCAGTTTAAAATCAAATAGTAGCAAAGTGATCATTAAGCCTGATTTGTTTTCTCTTATTTTCTTGCAAACGCTGGTTGTTTTTCTGTATCATTATTTAATGATGTCACAATTATAGCTGTAAATTTTATTTTAATTAAAAACCAATAAATTTACCATTTTAAAATGGACTACATTACAAAGTTATATAGCATAATAACTTTAAAAACTAAAAGTATTCCAGCAAGACTCTATTCAATCAATTTTAATCTTCACTGAAATGCTTTACATTTTTACATCATTTATTTTATGTCAAATTTAAGATTGAATATTTTTCTTGATTTCTGTTTTGAAACCATTAACAGCATTTTTATAAAATAGCAAAAAAATGAAAGCTAAATTATAATAATACATTCAAAATATTTACTTTAAGAGTTGGATAGGTTAAGAAATAAACAACTGAAGCATCAACTTCTAATCAGGTAAGAATGAACAATTATCCTAGCTGGCAGAATCATTTTAATTTTGCATCAGGCCCCGCATAATCGCATACTTGTGTATTAGTCACTATTGATATCGGGCATTATCTTGTGACACTAGCTAGGAAAGATAAGCTCTATGTGACTGCACTGGAAGCTCATGTCAAGTCTTGCATTTATTGCTATATTTGTGGAAATTGAGCCCAGGGCCTTCACACTTAAGGGCATTCTCTGAAAAAAAAAAAAATTCTTTTTGAGGCAACGTCCTGCCCTAGGATCTAGCCTGGTCTTGAGCTCACTGTGTATCCCAGGTTGGCCTCAGACACATGGCAAACCTTCTGCCTCAGCCTCCTGAGTGCTGGCATTACACCATTCCTGGCTTATGTAGTGCCAGGGAATAGAACGCAGCGGCTGGCACTTGCTAGTCAAGTGCTCTAACTGCTGTACCATCTCTCCAGCCCCTGAAAAAACAAATTTTGAGACATGATGTTGCTAAATCATTAGGGCTGAGATCGAACTTAGGATTCTCCTGCCTCAGCCTCTCAGCGTGATGTGTTTACAGGTGAGAACTGTGGTGCCTTGTTATAATCTTTACGTATAAATATAGACTCAACCAGAAAAATATAACAAAGCAATCTCCCATTGTATGTCTTTGGTGGCTGTGCTCATCATGAAATCATGAAGAGTACTGTGAAAGTCTTATGTCTCCTAGACAAAAATAAGGTCTACATGCTTTCATAATTTTAAATCTTCTTTAGTTCTTTGGTTTAAGTTTTCATGACTCATGTAGTTCAAGTAGTTAAATTCTTTGGCTTAAGCTGTCATTACTCAAGTAGTCAACTGGCTTTTATGAAAAGTCATATATTTCTACAATAAGAAATTAATACGGTCCTTCAGTAAAATTTGAAGAACTCAAAATCCCAATATTTAAAAATATGCTGTAAGATTAAATTTTCACCATTATATATTTCAATCACTGTCTTCAATCAAAAAAGCAAATATGCAAGTATATTTAATTCTACAGTTTCTTGTACCCAAGTGTAATCCTAACAAATTTCTGTCTTACTTAACCAAGCTTAGCTCTCCCTTAAAGATTTCATGCCATTAAGCACAACGTAGTCAAGACGTGCGAATGTGGCCCTCAATGAAACACCCACTTCTCGTCTCAGCTCTCTGCCATTATATAAAGAAAATTTGATGCACTCAGAGGAGTAGTTCAAATATACCCGTATGTCCTTGAATTTACATGCAATAGTGCCATGTTCTGTCACTTGATTTTGCACATTCTACGTATAAACTTAATCTAAATTAGTCAATATTTATCTGAGACAAAGATAGATAATAGGGATATCTTAGACAAGAGGGATAATACAATCTAGACTGACATGCTTATAAGCTACAAGACATGCTTATTTTTCTTCACTTCTGAATACGGACAAAGTCAAGGTCAAGTCAAAAGCAGATCCTGTGGTTTAACCTAGTAGGCTTTGACCACTCCGGCTTTTACCCCCTTCATCTCTATTTGAATAAGATCCACATGCCCCTTCACCATTGTGGTAAGATTTTGGCTATAAAAATTCCAAATACTATTTTGTCTCATCTTTTGATGACAACTCGCCATTCATTACAACTCACTTATTTTGTCTGATTGATTTTTATCAGCATTTAATGAGATAAGGTCAGCTACTGTGATTTCTGTCTGAGCAACATACAAAGAATGAAATCCCAGGAGAAGGAGACCAAGTAACCAGTTAATTTGAAAAGATAAAGACAGAGGAAAAAATGACTCTGGTAACTGGGCATGGTCCAAAAATGGGTTGCCCACAAGGCTCCTTCGTGAGAGATTTGTAGGCTGGCCCTTCCATGCTTCGGACCCTCCATCCTTCTAGCCTTCTTGGCCATTTAAGCTATATTGACTGCAAATAATTCTGGGGAATGATATCCTCCAAGCCCAAGTGAGAGTCAGGTGGTGTCTCATGGTTCCTGTAGTAAATTCTTCATTCTGAAACCCCCTGTGCCTCTCTGCCCACTACAAAGAATGAAATCCCAGAAGGAGGCCAAGTCCCAGCAGCTGCGTTGACTTGCAAAAAGCACTTAAGACTAATAATAAATAAATACAGACAAGAGAAGAAGTGGACTGGTAGCCCTTAGTGGCCAAGAGCACACAGCGATTAGTCAGGACCCCCAGTCCTTCGGAACATGCTGACCCTGACACAGAGTTTTTAAAAAGTGAAAAAAAGAAATGCCAGTTCAGAATATTCATTCTACCAAATGGTCTTATCTGTCAAGTTTTTTTAAGGTATTACTTAATACAAACATAAATGTTTATATACAAGTCTAAGTATGTATTTTAGTCCAATAAAATGTTATATAACTGGTACAAGTACTAGATAGTTATTAATAGTTACATCTTCATTATTCTTAGTTAATTCACATGAGGATTTCTTTAAAATTGTGAATTAGAATAGCAAATGATGATGTAATGAAGACTTAAGGCCTATGAGATCTCAGTAAATCCTTCGTCATTTCTTTCTAATGTAGCTGATTCGATTGGATGTCAAATATGTAGGCAATATAGGAAATGTAGGACAAAAAGTAATCATGAATTGGATCAGGAATGTTATTTTTCCCTTATTTTATTGAAAAGTAATGACAACTATATCATTTTTAAGCATAAAGAACTTACATGTTTGAGCCAAATTAAAAAAAAAAAAAACACAGGGGCTGGAGGCATGGCACAGTGGTTAGAGTTTGGCTTAGCAAACGCAAGCCCCTGGTGTGATTCCTCAGCACCACATAAAGCTGGGTGTGACAGAAGCTGGGATACTGAGGCAGGAGGACTGCCATGAGTCCATGGTTAGCCTGGACTGCCTGTCTCAAATAAAATAAAATAAAATAAAATAAAAATAGCAGACTCAGAAAATGGAACAATTATTGTATTCTACTATAAAATGTTATTTTTCACCAATTAAAAAAATTAAACCATATCAGGGAAAAATCTAGCTCTTATATCTTTTCTATTTCTAGACTGGTATCCTCAGTTTCTTGTTTCCTAAACATTCTGTTTTCTTCAATAAAGTAAGTTCTTGGTCTTCACTGTTGGGGATCCTTTAAGGAATGTTTGAACTAAAATTGCTACATGGAGTACAAATGCACAAATAAAACACATTATATATGATAAGGATCAAATTTCTGAGATTCAAACAAGTGTGAGACTTTATTATTACATCTATAGTCTTAAGTAAGATGCATGTGTTTATAAGTAAAAGTCAAATGTATCTAGCTAGAGATAAATTGTTTGGAAAATGCCCAAAATCTAAAATTAACTCTGATGTTAAAAGTGCCACATACAAAAATATAAGCCTTACACCAGCCCTGTGAACTTAAGGCAAAGTACATAACGTATAAATTCAATACCTATAATACCACTGTAATGAAAATCACATTTCCAATAATTTTTGCTAATGTATTGGAAAGGTTTGATTACTTTTATTTTTGTTTACAGTGATGAATAAAAAACACATGAAAAAGTTTTCTTGGAAAATTCACACAGCAGCCTATGATTGTATTACACATGAATCTTGATACAGTCATTGATGATTGTTCTTTCTTCATATTTCTAGCATGAGTAAGTGTATCTGGAACATAGCCATTGAACTATCCTGAAGTGAATCGAAAGACAAATGTATTTCATATAAACATACTATGTGTTCAATACTATACTAAATAATTAAACTGCTGTGTAATCATGCGGTCTTCAGCATATCCAAGAACCTTCTGAAAAATATATTTTATCATAAAGCAGTGTCTTAGTTACTTTTTATTTACTGGTAAAAATACTCAACATCCACAATTTAAAGGAGGAAAGATTCATCTCACATTTTCAGAAGGTTCATTTATGGGCATCTGGTGATGATGGAAACACCTAGTAGAGCCATAACTAGAGAAGAGAACTTCGAGACAAGCCATACAAAAGCTAAGTGCAGGAGGAATGGTGGAAGCAGCATACAGCTGGGGTCAAGCCCCGAGCACCTGCCCAGGGCCCACCTGCTAAGAGTAAGCTATGTCCGTAGGTAATCACAATACCCAAGCACAGAAGGCTTTTGAGGAAACTCCAGATCCCAAACATAGCAAGCAGCTACACTCCTTTGGCTTGGATTATTCTTGTGGGGAAACTGGAAAGGACTCAGAGCCCCTCCCCCTCCACATGGGCCATCTACACCCCTGGTGAGTGTATCACAAAAGGAACCAAATCAGCACAGAGACTCCTGCTGCGTACCAGTGTTGGTGGGGGCACTCTGGACAATAGCCAAGCAAGGATTCAGCCTGGAAACTCATAGCCAGAGGAATGCACAGAGAAAGCGTGCTGTGTGCGCACAATGGGCACCATTCAACCACAGAGAAGACTGAGGTGAGGCCACTTGCAAAAAAAAAAAAATAAAATAAAATAAATGGGACCAGAGATCATCACTGTAGGTGAAAGAAGCCACGCTCTGAAAGACAGGTCCCACTTACATTTTCCTCACATCTAGAACATAGAAATGAACATAATAGCGACACAACCTTAGAAAGGGGAAGGTGGGGAACTAGCAAAGGCATGGGGTATGGGGGACAAGAAATCGGAACAGAAAGCCTCCACACTGTTGGACTTTATAGATGCATAGTATTCCATTGTGTATAAATGAGAGACCCAGATCGCAACTCTTATGGAACTTAAAATGAAAAACAAAGTGAAACAGGGGGTAGGGTGGGGAGGTATGGAGGGGTAGGTTGCAGGAGGGACAAGAGAGTGGGAAAGTCCTTGTCACCTTGACAAGATACGTAGGTGCATAAAAGGCTCAACTCCATAGTAAACCTTAAATTGTGCACTTATACATATCAATAAAATGGGGGGAAAAGAAATCAGAACAGAGAATGATGCAATCGAAGCACATCTGTGTGCAGATGAAAATATCACAGTAAAAGCCATTACTCTGTATGATAAATATGCATAATAATTATAGGAAAATCGACCGAATAGTACTAATCCCCAATGAGATAAAGCAAGTGTGAGTACATAAGTTTTTAAATTTTTTTTTCATTGGCATATGTTTTTGATACACAACATATTTGCTCTGGGAACTGGGACATAGACTTATCACATCCTGGTCATTTTCCTTCTCCTTCCCCTCAGTCCCTTACTAAATCATCCTTTCCAAATTGCTGTCTTTATAGAACTGCAATCTTGAAATCTCAATGATTTCACTTGATTACGGGGCGAAATGAACTTTGGACTTGGAAAATGCAACTCGAGTATTCCTTAACAAAATGGAAAAGAGGGTCTATGGAGTTATGCTCATATCATAACTGGGGAGAGGGTTTTGAGGAAGCATGGGGAGCCAAAAAAATGAACAAAGAAATTTTGGCAGAACTCAATCCACCAGCTGTGTTTTGAGAAGTGGCTTAGCTCACAGATAATCCGTTGAGTTGTTAAGATCAATTTTTTGCCCTCTTTAACAACTATTTTTACCAAGCTCAAAGTGTCTGCTTTCCCATGTTTAACCTTTATGTAGATTCAGAATTTGCTTGCTAGTTGAAATCATTTCTCATTGTAACTTAAATTATTTGAAGATTATTTTTATTTTCTCTTATTCCTTGATGGACAGAAAATGAGCTAACGAGGAGATAGGAGTGTCCCCATGAATATGTAAAATATATGCTATTTATGATTAATTTAACAAAATGGTTTCATTACCTTGAGTAGTACAAGTTTTTCACTGAGAAATAAATGTCGTTTCTTGTGCTAAGAAATGAAGGCTGTGAGCCGATAATACTACAAGGCAGCCATGAACAACAGTCCTCAGCGAGCGCATGTGACTGCACAGGCTGCGGGAGGTACGCCTCCCTAACACACCTGGCACCGGGGCTCACTTTCTTTTAAATGACAGCTAGCATCTTGGAAACTGAAGCCAAATACTGGAGACAATAAGAACTTTCTTTTTTCTTTCTTTCTCTTCCTTCTCTTCCTTCTTCTTTGTCTTTGTTGGAATTCCATCGATTTGCATTCTAAACACACTGTTGCTTCGGGTTGTGTGGTAGATTTTGCTTCTTTCACAAAGACTACATCTACAGCAACTTGTGGATATGATGATTCATGAAATTAAATATTAAACCAAGAGGCAACAGCCTACGGGGAATAAACAGTGGCCCGAGGCAGGATGAGGTGCCACTCACACCCTTCCGCACTATCACGAGCTATAAGTGGCACAGGCTTGATGTGGCATGCTGTCTTCGCCAAGAAATGACGACCAGTGGCCCTGCTTTTCACATAACAGGGATTTCTCAATTCGGGTCACTTTTTCTTTAACTCTAGGAAAATCAGTATGATGTCCTTTGTGAGAGTGTATTATTATATAATGGGCAGTGGAGAAGAACTAGGATTCCAATGTCATCAGTGTACACTTGGGGGAGGGACAAAGAAATGACGCGCCTTTCCCCTGCTGCGTGGGAACAGTGTCTCTGGGCCAGAGAAGGACCACCAACGCGCTTTTAAGCATCTCTCGGAGATTGGCTGCTTCTTTTTGTTGTTATAACAACATATACAACAAGAATATTTTCTTATATAGAGAAGTTTAATGAAAACTAATGAAGAAAAATCTCAAATAAATTACCAAATAATGTATCTCAAGGACTTAGAAAAATGAGAACAATGCAACACTCATACAAAAACATTATAAAGGTCAGAGCAGAAATGAATAGAGAATAAAAAGTAAAGAGAATTAATAAATCAGAATGAGTCATTTGAAAAATAAACACGTATTATATGTCACATTCATATATTAATAAAAATGGGGAAAAAACATTATTGACAGATTCCTAGCCAACTAGCCAAAAATTGGGAAAGGAAAGATCCACACTAAAGCAATTAAAAGTAAAATGGTGAAATCAGACTCCAGTGAAATCCAGAGATTATATAAAATTACTTAGAAAATTTAAATTTCAATAAATTACAAAATATGGAAAAATGGATAGATTTTTTTAGACACAGATGAACTACCAAAAATTGAACAAGAAACAAAATCCCTCACAGGACCGATCACAGGACTGAGATAAAGGTAGTATACAAAACAAAGCAAACCTAAAGGTTTAACAACTCAGAAAAGCCCAGGGTCCAATGATGCTCTGTAGAATTTTATCAGAACTTCAGAAAACAACTAACTCCAACACTCCTCAAACTCTTCTATGAATCTGAGAAGATAGGAATTCTGCCTGCCTCATTCCCAAAAGATAGTGTTACCCTAACACTACAGACAAATGGATTATATTAAGCCTTGTGAGAGGAAACACCATTCATTTAAATAACGCATGAATGATAGCCTTTAAAGTTAAGAAATCTTTGCCCATTCTAAATATTTTGATGCATCACATTACTCTGTATTATTTTGAGAAAAAGAGGAATTGAAAGTGAGTGAGGAAAGAAGAAAGCACAACAAATCTCCTTCCTTCCCCCCACTATTTTTATTAATATACAAATGTAATACATAGTATTTACAATGAATTTGAGTGTTTCGTACACATGACACTCTCCTAGCAGACCCAGCTATGTACTGGCCCCTTCAGTTTAAACAGTGGCACTGTTGAGGTCAATATGTGTTCATGGAAATGATGGTCCCACGAAAATTAGCAAAGAGACACACTAATTCTTAGTATGTCAATAAATCTTTTTATTTTGTTTTTTTTTCAATAATTTTATTGTGGTTAAAAAATTCACATGACATAAAATTTAACATTTTTTGGTAAATACATGAATTCTAAATTCTGTATCACATTAGAACCTTGGGATCTGAGGATTCCCCATATCCCAAATGTCAATAAATCGTAAGAGAAATCTCTTTGCAATGATTCTTGAATTTTGAAGTATTTATTTAAGACTATTTGAAGTTGGTTTTCCATTGAAATTACTTGGAATACCCTGTTTTATAGATGCACCATTACATGATGATGTCTTGAAATTGGTCATTAGGAGTAGTGATGAAAAAAGAAATGAAACAGGCAGTCTTTTTCTATCTTTGCCCCCTCCATTTGACTTGTATACATAAGCTCGAGAATTTTGTACAAATGTGTATCCGGCATCGTGATAATCCCTTCCCCTCTCTCCTTTGACCTTCCCATTCCCTCTTTCTTCCCACCTGACTCCCAATGTCTTACCCATTTTATTTTTATATATTGCCCGTATTCCAGTTTTCTCATAATAAAGAGGCCATGCATTGTTTAACCTTTTCAGTCTAACCTGCTTCACTAAGTGTGATGCGTCTATTTTGAGAAAGATGCCTGGACAGCATCTGTCCATATGGAAGAGCAGTATACCCAGTATTCCATTGTGTACATATACCAAGTTTTTGCATTCATTAGTCTGCTGATGAATACTTTGACATCTTCCATAATTAAGCTGTTATTAGTTGTGCTGTTATAAACATGAGTATACATGTATCTCTGCTATATGTTTCTTCTCAGAGTCTTGGAAAGATTCCCAGTAGAGGAATCATTGGTTAAAATGGAATATTTATTTTCAGCTTTCTGAGGAATCCTCATTCTGCTTTCCACAGTGGTTGAACTAGTTTGAGTCCCTCCAGCAATGTCAAAGTGTTGTGCTTCCCTGAAACCTCACTTTCCCAGAATCTACTGCTGTTTGAGTTCTCTGTACAAATCCATTCTCATGGGAGTAAGATTCTGTCTTCTCTTAAAGTAAAATAACATCACTATTGTGCCTGTAAATAAATCATAGGGATGTTAAAATGAATTAAGTTACCACCAAGGCCGGGTATTGTTATGCTATCATTACCTACTATACTAGTACAATGCTGGGAATTTTATACTAGAATAGCTTAATTGTAGTTTCTTTTTTTAAAAAGTCCTGCTGTTCCAAAGTTCAAGGTATCAGAAAATATATTTAAATTTGCTTTCATCTTAGTATTTTCACATGCTTTCATGGCTCTGCAGCACATTAAAAGATAATCACTTTCTGAGGACAAATCGTGTAAGATCTTTAAGTCTCTCTCAACAAATGGCTGTGAGTGATTGCCATTCAAGTAGACAGATGATCTGCATTCCTGTGCATACAATCGTCGGCTCACCTGTGCTTTACCTTCAAGGCTCAGAGTGTGATAATTCTTTATGGTGCAGCCTCAGAGTCTGAGAAGAACAGGGTTAAAGTACTTCTGCAGATTTAGTCAAATAACACTGTTTCCTGAACAACTGATCGTGTCAAAATGGTCTGTGGACTAGAAAGAACATCACTCTGTGCTCCAGTGTGTATATGTCATACCCTCAAGCTCTGTTCTCCATCATAGATGCTTCTGATGACTTTCCCAGTACCACTTGTAGTTAAGAGGACATCAACACCATCCTGATGTGGAAAGCTCAAATAATGCTTTGAAATTATCTTTTGGAAGAATGCTCTACTAACAGAATTTGCGAAAAATAGGAGATGGATTTAAACTCTAGGGTTATATTTTATAACACTGTTTTCCAAAATAGCTGCAAATGTATATTCCCGTATTCCATTTAACCAATGAAATGATTCATTTTACTTTTGGAGTCATAAGGTTTGACATTTATGCTGTACCTACCAAATGTCACAAATATTTATCTGTACTTCTCAGTAAGGAGAGTCTAGAGAGAAAATTTTAAATATTTTGAAACAATTGCATAAAACAAAGCAAAGGTTACCTAACTATGCCAAGACGACCTACTTACTAATGTTTAAGGCAGAAAATTAAGTGTCTTTTGGGGAATGTGGAAAAATAATTGCTTTGGCCTCAGGAAAGAGGCAATTATTAAGAAATTGAAATATAACTAATCTAACTTAAATATAAATTAATGTAAATGAACAAAAGGCCTTCATCCAGGTGGAAGCAATGGCGCAGTGGCTAACGCCATTGGCCTCAAGTGCAAGACCGCAGTTCCACGTAAGTCCGGTATAAGCTGGGCATGGTGGTGCATGCAGTAGTCCCAGAAATCGAGAGGCTGAAGCAGGAGGCTAAACTGGGCTACGTAGCGAGTCAGGACAGCCCAGGCTACGGAGCAAGACCCTGTCTCAAAAAAAAAAAAAAAAAAAAGCTTTAATCGTAGGGAATTACAGTTTTTAAAAAGTTTAAAATGTACGCAGGATACATTTTAAATCACTCAATGTGATGAGAAGATGCTTTGAATTTCAGAGCCTCATTACATTTTATGCACAACGTCACTAGAACACACCAAGAAAAAGCATGTACCTTATAAAGGTTAATTCTGCCATTTGGAGTATTTGCCAAGACTTTGTCACTGGTTTTGTACTCAGGGAAGAAATAGATGGCAGGCATTGGATTAAATTATTCCCACACTATGGCGCTCTGGGAGGAAAAGCAAACACATTAGACCAGCGATATCTCACAAGGACAAAGCGAGACACGAAAAACTTGCCTTCACTGCAATGCCTCATTATTTCTGTAATTTGAAATTTAGTTTTTGAAATATCTATGAAGGAAGAAATAGAAAATGTGTTTTACAGGGTAGAGCCAGTCTCAACGTCTTAAGAGCATTAGTGCACGTAAGTGGGATTTAAGGTTGTTCCTAAAGTCAGTCCAGATAAACAAGGTGAGTTGTTACTGCTAGCTTTTTAAAAGGAGATATTTAAGTGATAACTGTGACCCAAGATGAATCCAATATATTTTCATACCATCTTTATGTAATAAACAGTAGATAGGACCGTGAAATTATTGTATAGCTAGGATCATTTTTCATCTAAAGAAATCATGAGTGGACTATTAAGATTATATTTGGTGATATCTCTGATTTAGAATTTAGTCAGAACTAAGAATATATTATAGTCTATTTCTGCCAGACCTATCAAAGATTAAATCAGCCTTTGTGTATGAGTGTGTGTGTATATATAACGAATTATATTGAGAGCATTTTTAAGAGGTGACTGATGACTATCAAAGCACTCTAGTTTTATGAAAATTACTAATCATAACCTGGAATTGCAACATTTCTTTCAATAAATGCTTGAACTAAAATTAAAAGTGAAAACATTTTGTGTATGTTAACTTTATGTATAAATGATTAGCAGCCTCCAAATAAAAATAGCTAAATAATTTGAAAAAGTAACTCCACATTATATAGTATAAAATTTTTAATGAAATAAGATAATAAACACTGCTAATTTACAGATTCACCCACCTTGAGATAGTGGCTTGCCTCTAGTAGCTAATGACGTGAATTACACACAGTAAACATGATAAAGACTTTCTGTATTTTGAAAATAATATCTAATAGATAATAGAAAAAAGTTATATTAATTCCAAAATAGACTTACAGAAAAGAAAGAAAAATTTCATGTAAGAAATTCAACATACAGGTAAGTAAATAAAGACAGATCTACTACTTGTTTGGAAGATATATCAATGAGAAAAGTAATTTAATGTATAAGTCCAGTTAATATACATTTTATGAGCATTTTAGATATCTTGAATGATTTATCATTTTCTCCTTTATTCAGTCACAATTGTGGTTTGGGCCTAGAATGTCCCCCCAAAAGTCTCATGAATTTGGATGTTACGAATCATCAATGACACTATGTGCTGTCAGGAGATGGAGGTCTGATCTGGAAGGGCCGATTACGGGCGTGTGGGGAAAGTCAGGCATGTGGCAGATCATAGATTACAGGCCTGTGGATTAGATTACAAGTGTGTGGAGGACTATAGATTGTAAGTGTGAGGTGGATTTGGAGCGTCACCCTGCAAAGGGTGGAACACTGAGGCTGGGTCCAGAAGGAGCAGATCACAGGGATAAGACATGGAGGGATAAATGCAGCTTCCTCCCACCCCCTGGAACTGGACTTGGCTTCCTGTTTGCAAAGTCGCAAGGAGCTGCCTCCACCTGTGCCTCCACCATGTGCTTCCACCATTTTCTGTCACCCACCCATGAATGGACTCGTGACCTTCTGAATCTGTGAGCTGAAGTAGACTTCTCCTTTCTTAAGTTGTGAATGTTAGGTACTGAGACATAGCAACAAAACAGTAACTAGCCACATAGATCTGCGAGACTCCACGTTTAAAGAATCAAAGTTGGTCAATGATAGGAGTTCTCAGCATCAACGGGGCATTTTTATTCAAATAATTAAATGCTGGTTTATAGCTAGGATCTTTTATACCTGACAACATTGGCTTATGTAAAATTAATACTATGAAAAATTTGTATATATGTGGCTGAGAACTAATAGCTCTTTGTTCACTGCAAGAATGTCATATTATTTCCAGACTATTTATGGACAAAATGTGGCTTGCTCAGGATATTGTATCAATTAGGCCTCTCTTCATCTTTCCAGTAGGACTCCTCCCCCACTTACCTTTTCAATTCACTAATAGCTTTGGTGACTCTTGAAAAGCATTCACAGATGAGTAATGTTGGAGCCAATCATGCACATGGCATGAATAAAAGAGGTATTCAAAAAGAAAAACTCACTGAATAGTCGCAGAAAATAGCAAAAAATAAGGCTCAATTATATACATGAATGATTTTCATGCCTTTTTCATTCAAGGGGTTCAAAAGACACGAGGCACTAAGGGCTTTTGCACGTGTGATCAAGTGACCATCACCAACGCATCTACTTGCACATCTTTTCAGACCTTTATTATTCATTCAAGAAAAATGATAGGTTGAGATTGATGCCTAATAACAAGACAGTAGGAAATTCAGTATTTTTAAATTGAGGTATTTTATGATATTCCTTTTTATTTTTTTTCAGCCAATACAAAAGAGATGTTTGCAGAGAATGAGGCTTGATGAAAAATATATCATTCCCAGAAGTTTTGGAGTTCTGTCCGTACTTTGTACATCACACAAGCCTTGGAACAATTTTTAAGCCATTTGCTCTTACAATTCCCATACTCTCATAAATGCCTACGCTAATGCTCAGATCTAAAATACTTCCCCAAGGCCTCCTGTGTTCTGAGGTGGGTCTGTTGGAAGGTGATGGAATCATGGGGATGCTGTACTGATGCCTGGGCGAGGCCACTAGGAAGCTACAGCGGAGGAGGTAAATCCCTGCATGGGAATCCTTAGAGGGCAGATCTCAGACAGGCGGGCTTTGATGTTTTCTCTGCCTCCTGGCCACTGTGAATAGCCCTTTTTTCATTCCCTTCTTCCATGACGTTCCTGCCAAAGAAACCAACTAACCATGGACCGAGTTCTCTGAAACTGAGAACCAAATAAATCTCTTCACTTTTTAAGTTGCATCAAGAATCTTGTCCAAGAAAGGAAAATTTGACTAATCCAGTTAACATTTTGCCGATTTGGGTAATACCTTGTAGCTTATAACTACAATGAATCAAACCATCTTTTATTCATATATTTAGATTGCTTTTTAAATTACGTAAGTTTTTCATTTTAATTTTAACCCATGTGTCACCTCTATACGTCTGAAGTCTTCTCAGTCATCAAAATTTAAAACTTTTGCTCTAAATTAGTGGCCCTAAAACAATGACAAGACCAGCTGCACACTGGGAAAATATATAGAATTTATCTGACAATGGCCTGATATCTCCAGGATATTTTTTAAAGTAAATAATAATAAGAATATCAACTCAAAAATTTAAAATGTACAAAATTTGAATAAGTAAGGAACATACACAACTGCTAAGTAAACACAAGGATACTGAGTCAATGCTCTTCATAAGAAGGAGTTGCGCATTAAAAATGACCACGACGTGTTTCACTAGAAAAACCGCATGTGAAAAATTGGGCAGATTATGCCAAGCATTGGTCTACCAAGTACATGGAGACATTGGAAGCCTTGGGTCTTATTGGCGAGCACTGGCATTGAAGGCAGGGTTTTACAGTCTCTTAAAATGCAAAATATATGCCCATAATATCTCCAAAAATCTAAACTTATATGTTTACCCAAGAGAAATGAAAATATGTGTCTACACAAAGACTCGGTCAAGTGTTCATAGACACATTATTCATAATAATTGATAGCAGATACAATGAAAATAGGCTTCTTCCAACATTAAAACAATGATTCTTCAATAAAGTCAGCTGCTGAAAAATTTCAGCTGAATCAAACATCTTTTGAGAAATATATGTGCTCTATTTGCTCATCAAGGAGATTGTACTTTAAATAGTTTCTGAAAAACTTTCAATTATTATACAGTATGTTTTGGGTTTTGTGTGTGTGTGTATGTGTGTGTGCATGTGTGTCAAGAACTATATTTTTTTAAGTTTGCATTTTACACATTACCATTCATTCCTGAAATCCACTGAGTCAACCAAAGGAAAAACACATTAAACAAATCATTATTTTCCCTGTGTTGTTCCGTGGTTCCATCAACTATGGTTAAGTCAAAAATGGCAAAACGTATTTCTCAGCTGCAGGAGGGAGACCCAAGGGTCAAAAAACTAAATCTCAGCTGATGCTGTAGCCTCTTTTCTGTCACATTGGTAACCAACAGAACTACACTGACTCAGTAGGAGTCAGAACTCTGTAACATGTTTTCCTTACCCCATGTATAAGTACCGGAATTTTACAGTCTGGTTTATACCCTACACTGTAAATTGTAAGGTAGAATTTTGACCTTAAAATTTCAAATACGCATCACCTTTAGCTGTTGAGATTTTTTTAAAGGCTTCATTTTTTTAAGAGCCAGGTTTCCATTACTGTGAACCTGCTCTTACACACAAAAAGAAGAGGGATAAAGTCTTCTCATTGCTTCAGTCATTTTTAAAACAGAAGCATTTATTTATAAATACACAGGATATTCAAAAGCTAAAATATTTAATTTTTTATGTGAAAGCAGCAAGAACTATTTTTCTTTTTTCCAAAGGCGACGTCTAAGAGTACGCATGTGTGTGCAGTTGAAAACATTAAGCAGACTCAAAGAGAGCTTCGTCTTTGCCGTCAGCCTCCGGAAGTCGTCTTCAGCGCGTGGGAATACTGTTCATGATAACAATGTGCCTCTTTTCCTGGAGTTCTGTGACCACATGCAGCACAGGATAAGGTGAGACCTACGCTACAACTTTAGTCTGTGTGGTCACTGACCATAACCCGTAAGAGATCAGATGCCGAAACCTTAAATTCAGCTGTACATGTGATTGGCTATATGTACGTGATTGAGCTCTGATAGAAGTACAAGCATCAAGTCCACAGTGAGCTTTTCCGGTCTCCAGTACCCGTACGTATGTTTGGTTTTTGGTTGGAAACATTAGCCTCAATCCCATCCTAGAGATAGTGACAGAAATCAAATGTTGGAGACTTTTCTCCATGCATCTCTTGCCATCATTGATTTTAATAGGCATGTTTCCCCTCTAATAAACATTAGTCACAAATATAAGTGCTTTCGGTGAGTTCAGTGATTTTTATTATGAATTCTGACAATTGCAGGTGCTCTTGGGGCCCCTCAAGGTGTAGCTAGTTAAAGAAGTTGGGTTGATCTTATAGATCGCTTATTAATTTAATAGTGTGGTAAGAATAAATTAATGAATTTTAATCTACAAAAAAGATTAGAATTATTTTTGCATTATAGTTATCAATTCTAAGAACAGTATTTTTTTCAGTGCTGAGTATCAAATCCAGGACTTTGTGTAGGTGAGGGAACCACTGAGTTCTACTGCACACCAATTCTCAGAAGTCTTACGATGAAGTTTCAATTTTCCCGTACGATCACACTTGAAATTATACATTATAGCCAATCCCTTCCAAATACTCCCACACTCTATTGAGAAGTAGATGTAAGCCAGTTTTCTAAAGATGATATTTCAGAATGCACAGACTAAAACCAGGACACAAAGAAAATTAATGTATAAACTATGGGAGTTTTGACAGAGGACAAAGTGTTCTATAGCATCTATAATAAAAATGTAACTGAATTATAGAAATTTTAATGACAGTTTTAAATTCTGTATTTTTAAAATGTCCAAAACCAAATAAAGTAAAGCTATACTATGAAATAATATTCTCATCTTAAAGGCAAATAACTACTGAAATTGGACTTGAGTAAACAATGCATAGTTTCCCACATGAGGTCATGTTTGATTTCACTTACGTTGTCATTCCTTTGCCATATGCACACAGTTAAGTGTTCAATTGTCAAACAAAAGTTGATCCAATAATACACTTGTGGAATATCTAGTATCTTCATGTCATGATCAATTTTTTTTTTTTTTTTTTTTTTTTTAGTTAGGAATTCTGTGGTTTCTAGGAAGAGCGTGGAGATCAGGGTCAGAGACAAAAGGTGGAATGGGAAAGCCGGCTTGCTCATTAATCGAGGTCAGAACTCGAAAACTGATTTCATGTTTGTCTACTTAAAATTTTACTTTACAATGTCTTCTTATTTTCAGTTAACCTTGAACATCTCTGGTGACTAGAGTAGATCTATTTTGTTTCTTATTTTAGTATAAAAAGACTATGAGTGCCTGTATATCAAACTCGTTTTTTGTAAAATTTATGTATTTACAAACAAATTAAAATTTATGTCATGTGAAATTTTTTATCACAATAAAATTATAAAAAATGAAATACATAAAATAAAATCCAGCACAATATTTCAATGTGAGGCACAAACTAGGACACCAGACTTATGTCCTGATTAGAGCAGCCTTCGTTCCCTAAATTCCAGAAGGTCACAGTCTTCCCTTCGAGGCCTATTTCTAGGTCAGAATTCCAATGTATTAGTAGGAAGAATCCACATTAGTAGCATGAAATTGCCTTTTGACATCTTTTATACGTTCTAACTCACTTTCTCTGAGAATTTCTTCTGATAATTATTCAATTGCTAGACTTTTTTGCTACTCAATCATGTACCATTTTTATAATTTATTTAAACATATTCTCTTTTTCCAAATTTTATTGAAAACCTTCATTTCAGAATTGGCATTTCTTTTTTCCAGAAGCTATTTTTCCCCTTTTCACAAACTAAATTTTAATACTGAGTTTGTCATTTTTATTTAAATTTTTTCTCTTGTTAGCTATGTATCCATAAGGTCAGACACTTTTAAATCTATATTGCTACTTGTTTGTGTGTAATAGGTTGAGCATCATAGAAATAAGAAAAAAACTATGATAAAATATCTTTCAAAACTTTCTACATTAGTGTAGCACAGATGCGTACATGCAATAGATGCGACTGACGTGGATAAGACAGTTTTACAGAAGTTGAGAAACCACAACACATCACCAGTGTCAGCTGGGAGGGCAATTGGTGAGAATTTCCAAAGAGGAACCAAGTTATTTACAACTAAAATGATAATAATAAAAATGCCAAGACTTCATTCCTGGGAGAAATAACATTTCTATTTTTGTTTTTTAAAGTAATTTGAAGATTCACTTGGAGCATCTGGCGTTTACTCGATTTTTTTTTTTTTTTTTTTTTTTTTTGTGTGGAAGAAAATTGTATCCTCAGAAACCCAAATAATGCACATGAAACGTTCTGAAACTTACAGAATTTGTTGAACTATGGGAACGGAGAATGCATCCTAGCACAACAGCGCTAAGTCAGAGGTCTTAACCCCAAGGCCCGGCCCGTGGCCTTGGAAAGCAGTAGGGCGTTGAGGCCTTGAACAGCAGCAGCAGAGGAGAGGTGAACGAAGCTACGCCTCCTCTCGGCATGCTCCTATTAGGTTGTAATGCTACTACTGATGGACAGGAAAGCAGAGACGTGCTCCAGGCCCCCCTCCTGCTCCTGCTTGCCCTTTTGAAACCATCCTACAAGAGCCTACTGCTGTTTCCCCTTCTGCTTCTGACTCACTTCACTAAGCACGATGTTCTCTAGTTTCTTCCATTTGCCTGCAAAAGCCTCCACACTGTTGGACTTTATACATGCGCAGTACTCCATTGTGTATAAATGCCACAGTTTGTGTATCCACTGGTCTGTTGATGGGTATTTTGGTGACTTCCATATTTTAGCTGTATAAGAGACCCAGATCACAACTCTTATGGAACTTAAAATGAAAAACAAAGTGAAACAGGGGAGTAGGGGAGGGACAAAAGGAGAGCTGGAAAGCCCTTGTCACCTTGACAAGATACATATGTGCACAAAATCCTCAACTTCATTGTAAACTTTAAATCTTGCACTAACACATATCAACAAAATGGGGGGAAAATAAAAATAAAATAAAAAGCCTACTGTTGAATAAGTACCCCCTCGACTCCCCATCCTTGGGAGAATGGTCTTCAACTATGCCAGTCCCCAAAAAAGTTGGGGGTCATTGCTCACCTTATAGTTAACTAACTGCCACCTGTTAGTTGCTTAGAGGAAAATTCATTGAATTTCATTGAAGAGTGTTTATATGTCCTCATAAAAGGCAGTGATGTTTTCCCCTGTGCATGAAACAACTCTCAGTTGAACATATTTTGCAGCTTTCCTGCAAAGGGTAATGTTGGTAGATTTTGTGTTAACACAAATAAATACATGTCCGCAGCTGCGTTTCCTTCAGCTCTTGGGAATGAGCCTTAGCAGTTATTTCAGGGAGTAGAAGCCTTCACTTCTAATCATCCCTTCTAGTGCCTCTAGCCTTTGGGAGCCTCGCACGGCAATCCCAGAATTGTCACCTCCTCTCTTAATCTCTCACCCCCTACATTGTTGAAGACTCTCCATTGCGTCCCCATGCTGCCCACATCTATCCCCTACTATCGCTACCATTCAGACTAAGTTCCTTACTCATAATTTCCATTGTACCCTTTTGTGAACATTCATAGAACACAGTGATATCTTACTTAAAGACTTTGCATAAGCTTGTTTATTTCAATGCCCGAAATATATTCAGTCTTCTAGAAATACATCATTCTTGTTCAAATTCAAATACCCATGTGTTTTGTTTTACATGAAATTACATGTATTCTTAAAAAGCACTGAATTTAAGTGAGAATAAGTATTTTATCAAGAACCACTAAGTTTTAAACCTGAGCCAGTCACTTCGAGGTTGCATTTCTATTTCCTCAATTGGTAAGCATGTGATCAAGGAAAAAGAATGATGGAAAGAGAAAGAAAGAGGGTTGGCTGGAAAGAAATGAGCACAGAAAGCAAAGAAGGAGGAGAAGGAGAGAAAAGGAAAGAAAGAAGAAAGAGATCTCACAAATGACCAAGGTGATTACCTCCCAGAGTGTCACTTTTTTTTTCTTTTACAAGAGGATCTTCAGCAAAGTTTCCAATTTAATGTTCTATCCCATTCCTAGACTGCTTTACAATTCTTTCTGGTCCACAGGCCAATTTCCGCTCAACAATCTTGGCTGGACAAAATGATTTTGCGGAGATCCAGAGGCGGGTTCTGCAGAGATGAAGCTCAACTTGGAGACTAAGAATTTTCGCCACCTTCTGTCACCTCCTGCTGCTGCCTGGACAGTGGATGAACACATCAGGCCAGAGACTCATAGCCTATGTAACGTCACCTTCTTCATGACAACTTAAAACCTGTACATGCCAGGTAACAAGCAATGATAAGAGGACGTTTGGTGGATAGTATTGTGTAGAGCCATTGTATCAGGTCAGGCTCGAATGGTCTATTTAGAGGTTTTTTTTCCTGTGAATATTTATGTGCTTAATTTCACATCATTTTATTACTAAACTTATTTACCCATGTGTATATATAACCAATATGAATCCTAGGATACATACGTCTATATGAACAATAAGTGCAGATACAACGTTGTAAAAACTGGTATAAATTAATAAATCTTACATTTCAGAAGTCCAAAAATATCCTAGCAAGATATTACTATTGCAACTTTTGGCAGCATATTATCTAATCACATACCTGACCTAAATTAAGTCATCTGTTAAAATAATAAATGCACAAATAGCATATCATTCCATTGTCTCTTTAATATATCACAACAGTGATGTGTTTCATAAGAATCCTTTGATCAAGGTCAGGATGTCTGTCTGTCTTCCTTCCAGGAACACACTGAGGTCCTGAAAGGTATGAGAAATTAAAAAAAACTCTTGGTGGGCCTCAACAACGTTTACGTTTTGGTGCACTTCTGCTCATGACCAAAGCAAATCCATTATCTTTCCCACAATTTGATATATCCAAGCTCATTACTCCTGTGTCTTTGAACCTGGACTACTCACTATCCCTGAGAACCAAAATTGCTTCCTTCTTCTGAGCAGGTGAGGCTCAAGACCAGCCCTAGGGATATTGAGAATGTAGACAATCAGACAACAGTTTGATGGAAACAGTTAATGGAAATATAAATTTGAATGAAAAAATACGGAAGTTCATCTTCAAACTCTCATGCCCAATTGCACTAACTAATTATTCATTCAGAGGAACAAGTTTTCTTTAGATGAACGGGACAAAATTAATTTCATCATACACTGATTATTATAAGACCCAACGACCCATATTATCTGATGAGTCTGAAAAAGTCAAGGTTTCATAGTTATTTTAATTTCAGTGAACAATTAGGTATGGCACTAGACCCAATTTTTCCAACAGTGTCATGAGAGTTCATTAATTCTTTTGAAAAATATCTCCAAAATTTCTACACTGCATTTCTTTACTTATTTTCAAGTTAAGAAAAGTCATAATATGTGCAATATATTTTTGTGAGTGATATGGGGGGTAAGCCCAGAGAATTCCCTTCTACATGGCTGTAGCACCGAGCCAATGTTATGAGCAGTCTTCTATGATCTTTAACTTAAGACATGTACTATTTTATTACTTAACTATACAATATGTTCATATCTTGAGTGATATTGTCCCTTTGTGTTATATATTAACTTCACAGGAATTTAAAAGAGTATTTAAAACGTGTATTTCCAATGAAAATATAAAAATATTCAGTGGGCTTTATTTCTAAAATGCATTTTAGACACCAAGCTTTATAATGAATGAAATAAGATCTATTTCTTTCAATTTTCACTTTCCTAGATGTCTATACTTCTCCTTTCGCATGCATATTTGTTACAATACTAATTAATATTCTGTAATTGCTAGAGGTTGAACTTATTACTTATTCCAAAATCAAACATAATCAATTAATTGCTAAGATGATCTCTGATTAATATTCCAATTAATTTTGAGAGCTTAAGTTTCATGGTGACAATCTGTTATGCTGGAAATCCAAAAGACTCTCCCCAAGCCTTGTGTGCCTGAAAAGTGATAGATTTGTGAAAGAATGGGGAGGGGAGGGCTATGCTCCCTAGCAGGTTTATACACTGATGATTTTATGTGCCATTAGAAGTCATTCACTGGGGTGGGGCCTGGAAGTGTCGGCTCCTGCTAAGGCTACTGTGCCTCCTGACTTCCAAAGGATGCAAAATTTCTGCTTTGTGTACTTTGTCCGTTGCTATTTTTTGCATTAGAGCCGGAAAACTTCTTCCTGTGGGTTCGAAGTTTTGGGTGGTGTGTCCAGTGGAACGAATGATTATGATCAAATTGTTCTGCGCTGTGCTCATTTGCATTTGTCTTTCATGAACACAGAGATTAGCATGGAAGGTGGTATCAAGGAGGGCTTTATTAGAATTCCTGGAGTGCATATATATATAAAAAAGGATGAATCTAAAATTAGGCCATGTAATTCAGAAATTTACTATAATGTATGTTTGCACTTGAGGGTTGTGCATGACTGTGTGTATAAGATTGTAGGTAATGTATTCAGAAGTCCTCCTTTGTTATATATGTAGAATTCTTAGGTTAAGATGTCAGTGGAGAATGATGGGTAATAAAGGACTTGACGCTCTGTGAATTGTTGTCTTAGAAACACTTTCATTCTGTCCCGCTATTTGATTAATCCTTCTCTCATTTCACAAAATCATCCAAGGGTTATAACAGTGTAACCAGGGATAGTTTGCTCCTGAGTAGCGAGAGTATATGAATTCAAAATGGAGAAACTTGGCATATACAGTTGACTCGTCACGAGCATTATTTTTTTTTTTCATTTTGAGACCGTAACACAAAGTCAGCCTATGAATGTTTTCATGGATAAGACAACAAATGAGATGGGGCCGGGATGATATAATTGCCTTACAAAGATTCTCATGTGTAGAGATTTTAAAATAAATTTACTCTTATGGATAAATCATATAAAATGATCTATTATTCTAAAAAGTGCATTGAGTATGTCTCTGTTAACACTAAAGACATTCTGAAAGTCTGACTTTGCCAGAGAAATATACTAAAGAGCTCTCTCATGAGGTCATTAGAAGAGTGATGACGACCCTTCAGTCCTAATAATCTTCGTCACAAAACAACATATTTATTTACAAGTTTGTCAGATTCTTCCATTCATTGTTCCTTTGGCTTTGAAACTTGTACAAGAATGAATAGACCAGTGGACACATAGATTGTGGCATTTATACACAATGGAATCCTATACATCTATAAAGTCCAGCAGCATGGAGATTTTTACAGGCAAATGGAAGAAACTTGAGAACATCATGCTTAGAGAAGTGAGTCAGAAGTAGAAGGTGAAACTTCGAATGGTCTCTCTGATATGAAAAACCCAGATCACAACTATCACATGGAACTTAAAACGAAATTCTAAGTGAACCAGGGAGTCAGGGAGGGGAGAGTAAAAGGGGTAGGTAGGAGGAGGGACAAAAGGGGAGCAGGAAAGTCCTCGTCACCTTGACAAGATAGGTAGGTGCACAAAATGCTCAATATCATTGTAAACCTTAAATTTTGCCCTTATACATATCAATAAAATGGGAGGGGGGAAGAATCCACATTTAGGGACTACTGACCCTGTTGTAGGTTGGTTTATACATGTTTATTCTTCAATAAACCAAAACTATGTTAATCCTGGGCCAGCAAGTACTTACTTAATATTCTCAGCTTCTTGTACATACAATCGCGGTAGGGTAACCAGATACTGGGTTCACTGTTTGGAACAGTCAGTAGGACACACTTACAATACAGCAATGTCTCAGGAAGAACATATTGCTCAACTCACATGTATTAATTATTCACGGAGGCATTTCAAGTTGAAATATCTTAGAATACAGATTGTAATCTATTCAACAGAATTCTAGTGAAAGCAATCTTTTAGCTTGCAGTGAAACAACATTAAACTATTTTGTTGTGTTTTTCTATATTGCTAGTTTCAAAATAATTGCAATTTGAATTTTCTATTTTGATAAAAAATAACTCTATCAATTAAACTTACAGGATTAATTGTTTTTATTAATGTAAGAAATATTTTGTTGTAAAAATAGCCCAATCGAAAAGTTTGATTGTTTGATGCTTTCGAAGTAATCTTATCATTGCAAACTACCTAATTGTCAAATGGAAGCTATGCACAGCACACTTTTAGTCTTGCTATTTGATACTTTAACAATGTAATGATTGTGCACCACTACTCCAGGAATATAACTTTAAATTATTCATGAAGGATAATTTGAGTCTAAAATGGGTTGCAAGGTGTACCCTATAGAAATGATGTTTGCATCTCATTATCCTGATATACTTTATCATTGGAAGTGCTTATGTTTAAGAGTAAATAGATACTTTTTTCTCAAACATTGAACAGTTTAACTATCCTTGCTAACGAGTAAGTACTTTTTCAAACAAGACTTCATTTTTCTAGCTTCAAAGGCACATTCTGAAATTTTAATTGAAGTACCTTCCTATTTCTTTGCATTTCAGCATATTAACCCAAAGTAAAACAATTGATCAGCCAGAGTAAGAATAGATTATTGATAAAACTATAGAGATGCTTGCATATTAAATCTCATAAATTAAAAGAACATTTTAATTCCTATAAACCCCAGATATCATATCAAACATGTATTAAAATGACTTTTGCTAAATTTATCTTCATTATCTCTTCAAATTCATTATTACAGCTTTATATAGTATGACTTTACCTCTAGGAACTTTTAGTATGTTTCTAATGGCTATCTGGAGCAAAATAAAATCATTTTTATAATTTTATCTTTTGTTCCTGTATCAGCATATTTTCTCTGCTTCACTTTTCATTTATTGATTGACCCATTGAAAATAGAGGGAAGGAACATGGTGTGCTGAGCCTTGGCCTAGTTTCTGGAGACGAAGGGAGAGGAAATGTATAACCACAGTCTTCAGTCCTTATGGAACTTGAAATCCAACGAGGAGACATCTTACAAATTTAATTACTTCCAATTGCCATAGTGGTGTGAATGTAAGTTGCTGTCCCGGCACAGACAAGAGGACCAAGACATGTGAAATGTGTATCGTACAATTAACAATTAAGAGAAAAAATATAACTGAATAGAAAAAATGCAGATAGTCTCTAAAAAGAAGCTGCTTCTTTGGAAAAAAATGATACTGTGAGAAATGTAAGACTTCAAAATAATAAAATGAGACTTCCATAATTCTCTGTAGCAAATTGCTTTCCCTTTGACAAGCGCCAAGGAGAATTTAAAGGTCTTGGTCTGTAGCAGCAGAGAACCGGAATACCTTTATAATAGAGGCAGATTTTAGCAGAACTGTATGTGAGCCACATAGTTAGAATTCGCATTGATATTCAAAAGTTATGCATTGTCAAAGATAAAATGAAAAGCCTATTGTCACCGAAAGATATTTCTTACAGATTTCTCTTCAATGACTCAATTCTGATGGAGTCTACGGATTTCTGAAGTGTAGTTATCAGCTATGTAATCACGAACTAATGAATCCAATCTAACCATCACAGATACACATAGAATGTACACGGACTATAGATGAAGCCATAATATAATTACAGTGGAGTAGGGACAAAATTGGAAAGCCCATACTTTGGGACTAGAAGAGTTCATTCTCTTTCTAAGCAAACCAGCCTCTATTCAGCCTCAAAATGACGTCTTACAAATGTGAATCCCGTGTCTACCGACCTCTTGCTGTGTGATTCCCCAACCCCTTCTGTCCGGAATCCATAATGAAGATGATGGTTAAGAGCACGTCTTGCACTGGGACTTCTTTGTTGTTCCCACCTGTGTACTGTGTTACTCTAATCAGCCGTTGCGTAAGCTCCGGATTGCCTTTGTAAATTCTTTGTAAATGGCTCTTTGCCCTAAACATTTTTCCTTTTATTGTACCTTCCCTTTCGTCCCCCATGCCCAGTAAATACAGGAAGAGACTGGGAAGAGACTTCCGCTCTGGTTGGGACTCAAGGCCAAGAACACCCCGCCTCCAGGTGGTGGCCCCTCCAGACACCTGCAGACTTCGCTTCATTCCAGAGGTGACTTTGAGCAACTCGTACCTTCATCCTTTATTCTCAGCTGTGACACACATTCACCAAAAAGAGAGGAGCAGAAAGAAAGGAAAGCAGACACAGGACTCCAGATTTCTGTCACAATTATTTCATAAGTTGCAGCATCAAAAGTAAGACAGGCAGTGTTTGCAGGCAGCTAAATGCACTGAACATCGGGTCAGGAAAATTGTAGAAGTTGTGCTGAGTGGGGTCTGGTCTGCAGGCACATAGGCCGTGGCTTCGTCTTTCCTAAACCACTCATTCCAGTCACTGTACAACCAGAAACACCAGGCAAGCATCTTAAAGCTGCATAGCTGATTGTTTTCAAAAATAAAATAGATTTAGGAAGGCTTTCAAATGTTTATTTCTGTACAAGAAAACAGTGTCAATTTTGATCTATAATATCTCAGCCCGAGAGTGGTAGAAAGCTAGAAGTTGGTTATTTTGAATGACTTACAAATTGAGCATAACAAAGCTGGCTAATCTTTGAAGTTATTGGTAATTACAATAAAGATTTACAGACATTAGAGGCCCGGTTAAGTGTGACTATAATATTCTATTTATAAAAAGTGAATCCAGTTTTATTGACAATTATCATCAGAAACATTTTAAGTAACACCGTTTCCCTTGTGCAAAAAACAAAAGGAGAGGGATCGAGGGAGATGGGTTTCATTTCAGGGACCCGCTGAGGGGGCGCTGGCTGAGCACCCATTCTACCACATTCACAGTCTTAAGAAATGATGGTGTATGAGAGAGCGGGAGAAAAAAACAAAGCAAGGCAAGTGCGACACAACGAGAGAAAAAGAATAAAACCTTGAGTCAAGTTAGACGCGTATAGAATTGGACAGAAACAGCAGGTCCTGGTGGGAAAAGTCAGCAGTCTCAGCACTCCGGGAGACAGATTGCAAATGGGAGCCCACCTGGACAGCTTAACGACTTCTTGTCTCAATATAATTTTGTTTTTAATGGACAGGAGCTGAAGCTCAGTGCACAGAGCCTGAGTTCAATTCATGATACTGGAAATAAATAAATAAATAAGTGAATGAATGAAGGAGACAAAAAGAGAATTGAAACAGTAATTACAAACATCGAAACGTACTGACGTCCTTTGTTTGAGACACGCACCGGATTAAAATGTAAGTATGTAGTTAATATCCAAAACCCTACCAATAAAAATTGTTGGCCAACCTTTCGCTTATTGTGGTGGGAATGTAATATGGTAAATGGTACAGGAAAGCAGTTGAAATTTCTGACAAAATAATCATAGCTTTGCCATAAAATGCAATTATTATTTTCTTATGTCTTTACCTAAGTGATTTAAATATTTATATTTACACAGAGTTCAGCCCAAAACTTTTTCACGTCATCAAAATTTAAAGGAAATCAGATGGTTTTAGTGGATGAAGGGACCAACTGTGGTATATCACTCCATGAAATATGACTGAGTAATGAAATACAAAAAGATCAGAACACGTAAGACAGGGATAAACAATGAATCTCTAGTATGTGGAAAATGTCAACCTGAAAATAGTACATATGGGGTAATCCTGTTATTTTTGGTCTTAGCTTGGGCTCCCGAAAGAAAGTATCATTGAATTTATGGGATATAATCAACAGACCTGTAACTTATCCAGTCCTGGAAGCAGAAAGCCTGATATGAGGCCCACAAGTTGGGGAGCCAGCAGGAGGGCGAGGGCTTCTTCCAGGTTGCAAATTGCCACTGTATCATTCTCTGCTGAAAATAAAGTAGCTAAATCTGGTTTCTTCTCTTAAGGGCACTAATCTTATCCATGAGAGCTCCAACATCACACACTAATGGGTTCCCCACAGCTCTATCTAATGTGATAGTCATCACACTCAGATGAAGGGGAGGCACACAAATCATTGATTCATTACACACAGCTTCTGAGAAAGGCAGAAGGTAGAGAGCATGGTTGGGTGAACTGTTGCCGGGATTTCATAGGCAGAGAAGCTAGAACAAGTAAAGCAAGGGAGAAGTGGCTCAGCAGTTAAAGCACTTGCCTAGCAAGTGCTAAGTCAAGTGCTGAGTACCCGAGTTCAGGTCCCAGCACCACATAAGCCAGGTGTGGTGACGCACTCTTGCAATCCCAGTACATAGAAGGCTGAGACAGGAGTATTGCTGGGAGTCCAAGGCCAGCATGGGCTCCTTTGTGAGTTCAGGAGCAGCTTGGACTACATAGCTTGTCTTAAAAAAAAAAAATAAAGTGCAAAACTTCAGGGAATTGAATTTATTAGTTGTATCTATAAATGTATAATATGTATACATGTATTAATAATTATATAAATACAGACATCAGTTCAATCATATCACACATGCTCACATGCACACACATACACACAAACGCACATATTTATGTAGTACTACAACTATAAATACATGAAATTTGAATTTTTTGATATCCACAGAAATTTGCAGCACAAAACTGGGCTTTAACATGTACACATTTAAAAACATAGCTATTAGAACATACAGGATCCCAGCATGGAACACGTCACTGTAACACAACTATCTGGAGATGCTACTGACAAACATCTAAGGCGGTAACAAGGGGAGGAGCTCACCTTGGAAATGAATAGGACATGCAAAAATGAAATTACCATAGGCGGTGCCTAAGCATTGCAGTCTAGACGATAGGATCGTGCACATAAGCACAGGGGCTCACATTCATGGCACTAGTAGACAAGGACATTTCAGTAACCTAAGAGCAGACAGTAGGAAATTAGCTCCTCACTCCCGAAGCCAGAGATTGCAGAGCAGCAAGGAAGAGAGTGTGGAAATAACCTGTGTGGGAAGGGACCAGAGCTAGAGGCTTGAGGATGAATCCGAGTGTAGCTCATGGAGGGCAGATATTAGATACAACGTACTCATAGATACATGTCTGCTAGTCATTTTTCATGTGCATGTTCTGTTCCTTGCTCTGTCAGCTGAGAAACCCTCCCAGCTCTGACTTCACGGGGGAAAGAATGCTGGTGGCGTCTGAATGCAATGACAAAAGGAGCAAGAACTTAAGGAGAAGAAGGATTTCATGACCAGGTCGGAAGGTACAGGATGAGCCTGGAACATCTTCCTGCGAACACAGAAAGAAACGCTCCCCATACGAGAAGCCTATATGGATTAGGTGGTGGGAGAGTGCTGTGGACACCGACTGGAGCAGCCCTGATCGTCAGTGCTCCAGCCATTCGAGCACAAATACATAAATAAGGCTGTGTTATATTCTACTCTACAACGTGAAACAAATAGCCAGGTGTTCATGTTAGAATAACACAAATAATTGCTTCAACAAACAGACAAACACCATTGCAGAAGAATTGCAACTGTATATCTTAGCTATCTTGCCCTCGAGGTGTAGAGGAACAAGAAAAACCACTCATAAAAGGTGTCCTGTTTGTAGGGCCATATTTTCCAATAATGAGTGTGAAATAGAGAAAAGATAGAATATCTTTGCAAGTGAGAAGCCTGACACATAACCGTCTCAGCTTGATTACCAAGGTTAATAGGAGTGTTAAATTACATTGATATTATGGAGCCTTAACAAGTTATGGAAATCATCCCGTGTTCCTCAGATCAACCCTCTAACATCTCGTAACATCATTCTAATCATGAGAATAGTAACAGAAAAGGTCTAGCAGAAGGATGTCCTAGGAATATTGAATCTTCGAATCGGTCAGTCATGAAAGAAAAGAAATTTAAAAATTCTGCAAAACCCTAGAGCCAAGGGGAGATGGTGCCACTAGAAAATGTAGTATTCTGGTTGGGATCCAGGACTTAAAAGGAAGAATATTAGGAAAAATCTAAGGAAATCCAAGCGAAGTTTGACACTTTGATTAATAATGCTGGGATTAATAATGCATTTGGGTTTTTAAGCGTGACATATTCACATGTAAGAAGTGTGTGATTGGGAAAATAAGAGAAAGGGATGTTGGGGGGTCTTTATTTTCTCAATTTTTCCTCCGAATCTAAAACTGTTTCAAAAATCAATCTATCTTTAAAATTTTCGGAATGGTTATCAAGAATGCGTTGCTGTGGTTCAGGGTACATGTTTTGACTCAAACTGTCACCAGTGATGATAGGTGAAATGTTTCTTCTCGTTAAACCTCTGATTTTATGTATATGGCCCGCACCATCTGAGGTTGTACCAACTTGGTGTCAGATAGCATTCCTATACACCAATAATGAATCCAAAGACAAAGAAACCAAGGAAACAATCCCCTTCGTAATAGCAATTTAAAACAATACTTAGGATTGAACCTCACCAAAGAGGTGAGAGACCTATATGAAGAAAACTACAAAGACCTAAAGCAAGATATTGAAAATGACTTTAGAAAATGAAAAGAACTAATATTGTCAAAATGGCCGTACTTCCAAATCTACTATACAGATCCAATCCAATATCAATTAAAATACCAGTGACATTCTTCACAGAATTAGAAAAAACAACTTTAAATTTTATATGAAACCAGAAACGACCCAGAATCTCCAAAGCAATTCTAAGCAACAAGGGCAAAGCTGGAGAAATCACAATCCCAGACCAGAAAACACTACAAAGCAACAGTAACTAAATCTACACGGCACTAGTATAAGAACAGACGAGAGGACCAGTGGAACAGAATTGAGGATACTGAAACCAACCCAAACACACTTAGTCACCTGATCTTTGACAAAGGGGCCAAAACAATTCACTGAAGAAAAGACAGCATCATTAACAAACGTTACTGGGAAAACTGGATCTCCACAGGCAGGAGAATGAAATTAGACCCATAGCTGTCCCCACACACACTACAATCAGATTAAAATGGATCAAAGAACTGAACATCAAAACAGAAGCAATGAGCTTGATGGGAGACAAAATACATAGAACCCTACAAGTCACAGGGACAGGAAAGGATTTTTTTAATTTATTGTCAACTGAAAAAAAAAATCTCAGGAAGAATCAGCAAATGGGACTACGTTAAATGTTAAACTAAAAAGCCGTTTGCACAGCAAAAGAAACAATCAACAAGGTGCAGAAAAGATCGCTTCCTGAAAAGAAAACATGATAGTGTTTAAGGGGTTCACCGTGAACCACAGCAGCCATAAGCACCTGCACTTGGACTTCCTCAGTTAAGGCACATACAAGGTGTTAAGGTTGGCGTGTTCATGTTGCGAAGGTCTCCTACTGGACTTTTCCCTGAAACCTTGCCCCTTCCCATATATCTATTCAGTTTAAATTTTCTCGCTACAAATCTACAGGTGCTGACAATAAAGCTCAAACCAGATTTTTCAAAATTAAAGTGAAATTCAAATATTAATAGTTTGCTAACCCTTCAATAAACAAAATAAAAGGGAAAATAGTACTGAATCTTTTAGAAAGCATAAGCATTTTCACATAAGCAGTCTCCGGGGGCTGGAGGAATGGCTCGGTGGTTAAAGTGCTTGAACAAGCGCTAAGCCAAGCGCTAAGTACCCGAGTTCGATTCCCCAGCACCACATAAGCTGGGCGTGGTGGCGCACGCCTGTAATCCCAGCACTCGGGAGGCTGAGACAGGAGGATTGCCGTGAGTCAAAGGCCAGCCTGGGCTCTGAAGTGAATCGAGGACCAGCCTGGACCAGAGATCAAGACCCTGTCTCAAAAAAAAAAAAAAAAGATTTTCAAATAATCAGTCTCCGATGTTTTTCAAGTCTAAAGTAGTTCTAAGATCATGAATTTATGATTAGAAAATATGTTTAAACTTTCCAGCCATAGAAAAATGAAATGAAAAAGCTCCCTGTCACATGAACCATAATGAAGTGCAAAATAAAAGTCATGCCTAAGTTGAAAACTATCAAGTGGTCCCCCAAAATAAAACGATTCAGTGGTTTTTATAGGAACTTCTGAAAGAGGAGGCAATGCTGTCTGCCCTTGCTTCTCCATGGTCATGATTTCTGTCAGTTTTGTGAAAGGAATCACACGGATGGACTGTCATCCAAACAAAGCCACTGAAAGGGAGAGACAGATATATGACTCAATAAATGGTGCACGCACGGAGTGATCGTTAACCCACCATTGTAGAATTTGGTGCAAGCCCCCAGCAAGGCTTCTGCCCTGACTTTGTGCCAGGTCTCTACCATGCTGCTGCTTTCTCCATTTGTTAAGTGGAGTAATCAGTGCCAGTTGTGGCATTGATTCTTCCACAAAACATTAGGGTTAACATTAAGTAATAAGCCAAAAATACATAAAGAGAGGCCTGTTGTGCATGGGTTTTAGACACAACTCACAAAGCACTCAAGAGGTAATGTGATGTGAATTCTGCAGCTGGACAGAGAGATGCCACTTCCACGTTCTTAGGAGCCCTGATCCTGTAGAAAGCACAAAAGCCACCCACTACCTTGCTGGGAATTGGCCCACAGTGAGAGAAGGGCCTTGTCAGCAGATAACCATTTCAGCACCTTGATTTGTAATGTAGAGCAGACACATTTACATAGTATTGTAGGTAATTGATTTTCGCATATTTTGTCCCTACATTAATTTATTTCTTGTGTAAGATTTACTAAGAAATTAAAATCACACCTCACATTACAAATTATATATATATATATATATATATATATATATATATATATATATATATATATACATATGCGTGTGAGTGCATACATAAGGATAGTTGTATGTAGTCTATATATATCTCGGTATGAGTATCTATATTTATGTCTGTCTATTTATCTAGAAGGTAGTGTGTACATAAATATGAATTTCTTCCTGAAAACACCACGGGCCTCTATGACACACACACTAAAATCTATATATTTTTTCTTTTTTAAGATTATTTGGTACTAAGTCAGACATCCTCTCATTTAAGAAAATTTTCAGGCATTTGCCAGGTAATTACTAGCTGCTAAGTGGTAAAGTAGTGCAACAGAGAGTTTACAGAAACTTAAAAATCATAAAGCAAAGCTAAATTTGAAACAAGAAAATGGCTTTTGTATTTATGCTAATATCTAAACACCATAATAATTTTCCAATGAGTTGCTAAGTAATTATTATCAACAACTGTTAATAATGAAGTATATGAAACAGATAGAAGTTATTTATTTTGAATTTATCCAGATATTAAGTAACAGCATAATAGGTAAACATATATCTGTGTAATTCCAACACTTAAGCCAACTTTCTCATTGCTGAACACAATACATGCCTACGGTTGCCTAAAAAAAGGAGGTGATTTTGACTTCAGCCCATGCAGGCTGGTCCCAAGGGAGCACATAAAAATGGGGCAAAGCTGAAGACTTCATGCCCCCCGAGAACAAGCAGGGGCACAGTGCCAGAAGACGGGACCAGGGGCCAGATGTAGGAATCAACGCCATTGTTTTATGGTCCTCTCAGACACACCAATCTTCCCAGTGGATCTAAAAGCCAATCAAGTTGACATTTTACCCCAATCCCCATACCTACCGTATCAAAAATAATAACAATAATTCTTACTGACTCATGTCCAGTGAGACAGAAAGCTGAATTCAAAACTTGATGGTTTTTTCTACAGCACTGTTAAAATGTTAGTCTCCAAAATAGGTCAATAATTACCGTTAATATCAACTTTTAAGGATTTGTACAGTAATAACATGAATTAGAGACTAAGACTCTCCTAAAGATTTTTATTGTAATAACATCAATCAGCTAACAAGATTCATGGCCAATACCAAATAAAGCTTTGTAAGCAATAAAAGTAATATAGGCATTATTAATTATGTCATATTATCGATTGGTACAACTAGCTGACAATATGAGCCATAAGTTAATAATATTACTCTTAGTTACAATTCAGGTGCTTCCAATTCTCATTTTATATTTGTTCATGTGTAAATCAAAATTATTCAGCATAATTATTTAAATTGAGTTCATAATTAGAAAATTTTGATTTGAAAATTTTAAAAAAATGAATACATAATTTTGAAAAACTCATGCAAAAGAAATGCATTTTATATACAGATTTGGAGTCTGGAAAAGTATTTGTTTCACTATACATAATTATATTTTAATTTATTTTACCTGCATTACAACACAATTCTATAAGAAACATTGTATCTTTACATGAATTGTCAAAAAGATATGAGAGGAATAAAAATGATGCTTTTACATTATCAAATCAAAGTGTATGTTTAAAGTTTAAAAGAACATAATTGATATCACACCAAGTTACTGTTGCATTGTATGATAAGAGCCACTTTGGAGAACCATTTTATGACTTTTTTTTTGCAAACTAAACATATTCTTACCATGTAACAGAGCAATAATGTTCCTGGATGTTTACTAGACATTAACAAGCACTGTAAGTAAATAAATAATTTTTGTATTCATAACTTTCAAAATTAAAGGTAATAAAATATTCATTGGTGCTTGAGTTGATAAATTCTATAATCTGAACACTAGATTATTGTTCAGTGCTGAAAATAAATGAGCTATCAGTCCATGAAAAGATATGGAAGAAACTTAGGTGCACCCTATTGCTAAAGCTATAGACAAAATGATTCCACCTTGTGACCTTATGAAAACAGCAAAACTAGAAACTTGTAACCAGTTCAGTGATGGCCAGGAAAAGGAGTAGTAAAGAAGAAAAAGTGGAACGTGAAGTATCCTTAAGATACGACTCTAATCTGTGCAACAGTACCATGGGGAATACATATCATCAACTATTCAGACCTCGCAGAATGCATCCTACCCGCAGTGACCTCTGATGTAAACCTGGGGCTCTAGGTTAACATAATCCTATAGGTTCATCAGATGTGCCTCTCTGGAGGAAATACTAACATTGGTAGTGGCTAAACATCTGTGGGGATGAGGAGGACATGGAAAAATCTGGATCTTCCATTTAGTTTCCCTGTGAGTATGAAACTATTGTAAAGAATGAAATCTACTTAGAAATTATCAATAATTTAACATTTTTTCTGACCTCAAACCGGGTTCTAAAAATAATTGTCCCTCTACAAATTACTAGGATTTGGAGAATTAATTAAAAAAACTCCCTTGTAGTCCTTAATAAGATCTGTTTCTGCAGTATTGGAGAAGTTAAGTGACCAGAGAGAACCAGCACAGTTAGCAACATTACTAGAAGTAACCATTGAAACACAAGGCCCTTCCTCCCTTGGGTCCTACTCTCCTGACAGTGTAACAACATATCTTTCCAGATTAAGTCACACACGACTTGGTAAAATCTCTTCACACACTACAACAACCTTTTTCTTTGTTGTTGTTGTTGCTGCTGCTGTTGCTTCTCGCTATTTTTCGAAAGTGACTTTCGTTTACCTTTTCTCCTTCCCACTTCTCACAGCTTAATCCATTTAAGAAGCAGTAAATCAACCAGACAAAACAAATAAAACAGAAAGAACAGAAATGGAGGTCAAAACAACACTGAAGAGTTTTGTTACTTTCTTTCTTTCTTTTTAAGTTGGGAACCTCATAGTCTACTCACATACACACTCTATTGAAAACCCTGATAACCCTTGCTGGAACAACACCCAGTGGCCTCTACCAAGTGACCCACCGAGAAGTCATCCTTGGCTCTTGGGCTGAGACCATACCAGAAAGCCTTCGTTTCTCTCTAACACGTATAAAATGATAAATACATCACAAGAAAAATACAGCAATTTATCATTTTCTGCCAAAAGCTTGGAGAAATTTGTGTGAAAAGCGATAAAATGGGAAATTTAATAATTGAAAAATGAGGTAGTGATGTTTATTATCTGGTAGCATATTTTAAACACGTTCAAGATAATGAGATTTTTCACTATCAAGAGCTTATTTATTTGGGTTAATTTGGATACCTTTATTCACTATATAAATCTATATTGAGTATTTTAGAGGTTACATTTATCATGGTGAAGCCTGGTTAAAAAAAACAACTAAACTGTTCAGGATACATATATCTTCTATATGTATACATTTCTATAATTGTCTTTAGTTTCATATATTCATAGTCAAAATTTTACTAAAACTTTTACCTCTAAACTATGTTTTATTGACTCAAAGTGAAGGAAAGAGTATAATTCGTTTAAGTTTTAATCTCTAAATATTATTACCAGTGTTTTTACAAAAAAAATTAACAATCATGAGAAAATGCACTCTACTGTACTCTCCCTGCACCAGATAAGGTAAAATGGTTCAGGGAAAAGAAGCACCACCTTCCAGTAACAGGATGTTTGAGGTATTAACAGGACTTTTACTTGAAGATACTGTCCCCTGAAAGCACTAAGAAAGACAACATACCTTGACATTTAGAGAGTGTCAATAATGATTTAATATAGCAAATGAATGCAGGACTCGGAGGTCTTTGCAGACACCAGCCTGTCGTTCTCTTGGTATATCAACAGTGCCCTCTCTGTAGAACAAACACTTGGCTGGTGCTCAGAGGTGCGTTCCTCCTCCACAGCTGAGAAAAAGCCCACTGCCTCTGTCAATACACTTGACATGCAGTGGCTCTGAGACCAAATCTAACAGTATCCAAAAAAGACTGGGAGAAAACAAAACGCCACCTCAGTGTCAACTGGAGCCAGGGCCTGTGCTGACAGGGAAGAGCAAGTGAGTCTCCCCAAGGTTCTCACGAGCTGTCTGACACCCCTAAACGGCTGAGAGTTGACATTTGAGATTATAAAAACAAATAGAAATCACGTCCTGAGAAATTCATAAACAAGCGAGTAATTTGAAAGCGTCATTCTCCTTTTTAACTTGGCAAAACATGTCTTTGGTTAATGTATCTGTTCCCCTGCAAAAAGGTTCAGGATCGACTTCAGGGATGTATGTCAGCAAACACGTTAAGTATTAACTTCAGGCCTCAGCTGGGCCTAAGTAGTAACTGGAGTGTAATTAATAGCCGTCACCAAGACATGAGCTTTAAACCTGCATACAGAAGAAACCAGCACGAAGGGCATCATCTTGCAAATTTGCATATTATATAAATGACTTATAAAAGTTTCTCATCTAACATGGGAAACAAGGAGTCCAGCAAACACTAATGGAGTTCATGGAATGCATCAGTAGGAAAATATGCCTGCTTACGGTAGAAATTGCGATTGATACTTTTTTCCCCTTTTTATTGATATGTATAAGCGCAAAATTTAAGGTTTACAATGAAGTTGAGCATTTTCTGCACATACGTATCTTGTCAAAGTGACAAGGACTTTCCCACTCTCCTTTTGATACTTTTAAATAAGGCAGGAAAAACAGATTGCTGAAGGATACAGGGAGGGTAGGAATTGAACCCAGGGCCTGGGTTCACTGAGCTACAACCCCGATAACTTTTTTTTTTTTTAATTTTCATTTTGAGACAGGGCTGGGCTCAAGCTGCCAATCACCCTTCCTTAGCCTTCCACCATCTAGGACTGTAGATCTGCAGCACTGGGCCAGCTAAGGCAGACTTGCACCCCTGCAACGTCCCACTAGTAGTCACTTTATGGGGCAGTTTTGTGACCAAGTCAGATGTTGGCCTGATTCTTGATATTGCTTGAACATGAGTATGGCATAATAGTTGAGTTTACATGGTATGCTATGACACTGATAATTCATATAAACAGAAAAGTAAATTCTGAAGAGTCAATTTTCTTGATTGTGATCTGAACACCGATGAACAAATGATTCACAATCAGTCACCACCGAGAAACAAATACTGGTTGGAAAAATGATAGGCTAGACCACTACAAAGGAGTCCAAAGAATTGCATTTATTATGGGAAAATGAAGCAGTTTAAAAGAAGAAAACTACAGTTATAAGTACTGTGTGAGAACAAAGCACCATGCAATTGTAATCAACACCGTGATTATACGATTATCCATTTAACAGATATCAGAACAAAGACTTTAGATGGGCCTTCTTTTCTCCAGTGAAGCTAAACAATTGATTAAATCTGAAACATTCGGCTGTTGCTCTTGCCAATGGCTACACCGAAGGAAGGAAGAAAGGGGCGGCCCTGCAGGCTGTGCACCAGGCACCTAGGAAGCAAGGCCTAGGCTACTGATTTAAAACCAGTTTCTACCAATATGAATACCGGTGAGCCTAATCTCTTGTGAGTTTTAATTTTGGTATCATGTGAGGATCAGTTGCCAAAAACTATGGTGCAACTTTTACTCCTATGTTTTCTCTGAAGAGTTGTTCAGTTTTGCATCTTATTTTTTACTTTGTTCCATTGTAGGTTATTTTTTAATAGTATAAGGTAGAGGACCAGCTTCTCTCTTCCACATTTAGAAATACCATTATCTCGACACCTGGAATAGTTTGTTGAAGGGACTGCTTCTGTTGATAAATAATTTTCTGTAAAAATATGTATGTTTTTGTACGTTGAAGCTTGATGCATCGCTTTGATAACTGGGGTTTGTACTAAGTTTTAAATTCACAACTGTCAGTCCTCCAACTTTGTTCTTTTTCAAAATGATTGCTGCTGCTTGCAGCTTGCTATCGTTGGAATATACCCCTAACGTCACGAGCTGGGGCCTTTATCCTCAACGCAGCAGTGTTGGGGGTGGAGGTCTCACACAAAGAAGAGGCCTGCATTCGGGGACGGATGTGTTCGTTACAGGAGCATGTTGAAGATGGTGCCTGTCCCTTTTGCTTCCACTCTCGCTTTTTTCCAGCTCACCCTGTGCCCTTGCGTTGTGTAAGGACATAACACAAAGGCTTTTTGCCACATGACGACATCACACACTCAGACTCGCTTGCTTTCAAAATAGTAAGGAAAAGTTTCTTCATAGATTACTTATTTTGTGACAGTCTCTTCGAACAGGAAGCAGAGAGCTTCTTGCAGTTGCACATGAATTTGAGGTTTGGATTTTTGATGGTAGCGAAAGAAAACAAGGCCAGAGATACCTAAGACATTACGCCGAAGCTGTACATTATTTTGACAGGCAATGTAGACATATTAATAACCACTTTGCACCCCATGAGCATGAGATGTCTTTCCATTTTTGAAAGTCTTTTTAAATTTCCTTCATCAATCGTTTTCACTATGTTAATTAAATTTATTTTTAGGTATTTTATTCTCTCAGATGTTAAAAGAAAGCATTTTCTTATCTATACAAAGACAATACTCATATTTTCTGCACTAATCTTATAATCTATGCCTTCGATAAATTTGACCATTAGCTCCACAACTTGTGTATATGTGAGTGCACATTCTTTGGGATTTTTTTAAATGTATATGAGTACAGGATCATGTGATCTATAAAGAGTGATATATTCATTTCCTTCTTTTTAAATTAGATTTTTTTATTTCTTCTTCTGGCATAATTCTTCTAAGTAGATATTCCACAAAACGTTCAATGATAACGATGAAAATAGGCATCCTTATCTTATTTCTAATCTAAGGAGAAAGTACCAGGCTTTCTTCACCACCAAGTGTGATGCTAGAGGCAGTCTTTCCCCCACTCTCTCTCTGTCCCTCCCCCTAGCTTTATCACCAGTGCTTGCCTTTGTTAAGTTCAGGGAACACACTGCCGTAGACTGGGCGAGTCACAAGTAGTACAAGTGCATTTCTCACAGTTCTGACCGGTATCAAGTCCCAGATGTGGGTGCTGGCTGATTTGGTGTCCGGCGAGGTTCTGCTGTTTGGTTGGCAAATGACCATATCGTCACTGCTTCCCACTCAGGGAAGGCTGAGTGAAGGGCTACTCCACCAGGGTTTCGTTCCACAGAGACCTCAATCCTAAGCTAATTCATCGGAGCTCTAGCTTCATGACCTAATCACCTACCAAAGACCCCACTAAGGCAATCACATCAGGGGTTAATATTCCACCAGCTGAGCTCTGGGGGACACAAAAGCTCAGTATGAAACAATCCTTTGTCATCACGAGAAAATTCTTTTATTCCTAATTTTAAGGAGTATTTATCAATAAATTATATTAGACTTTATCAAATATGTTTACCAAATGTTAATATTGAAAACACGATATTACTTCTGAAAAACTTGTGTAGGAGAATCTGAAAAAAAATGTAATCTTCTTCTAACTCAAAAATATATGAAAAAATATAGCACTAGAGTTCATATAGCAGTCAGCCCGAACTCTTGAGAGTACTAGAATAAATCACCTGGTAATCAAATTGAAGTCATCTAGGACTATATCTGCAATATACTAGGTATAAAATTTATAAATTTAAGAAATAGATATAAAATCTAAACAAGTATAATTTTTTCTGTCAGAAGAATGAAAAAGATTAGATGATATTATCTTAATAATATTTTATTGTATTTTATGGCATTGTCACTTATAAGCCAGAACCAAATAACATTAGATTGAAAGACATTGGTAATATTAAAAATGATATCAAATTGTAAGTATCATTGAAACATAAGAGAAACACTGTTTATTGTTGATTTATTATTTGAAAAATAGACATGTACATATTTCTCAGTTTTAAAGATTTTGAATAAAGCTGACATACACATCTCTGTATCAGTTTTTCTTTGTGCGAAATTATCTCTCTTTTTTGGTCATGTGTAAATATCTGATATGCGAGTTTTCCATTGCCACAACAGTGAATTGACAGAAATTGAGTGATTTTAGACAACACTCATTTATTATCTCCATTATTTTCATCTGCCAGCCCTTGCCTGGTGATGGTAGAGACGGTCCTGGATCACCGAGGTTGGTGCTAAGCTGAAGCACACCTTAGGCTCACATTTGAAGGATCTGTACAAGCTTCAGAACAGAGTTGTGTGTTGGTGTATCTATGCTTACTTTAAGGCTTGTTTTTATACATACTTCTTCCCACATCCCAGGTCTGTATTTGCTAAAAACCCAAGCATTTTCCCCTCACATTGAAATAAATATATTTGTTGTAGTTTAAATTTGGAGTGTCCCCCAAAAGTCCTATGTAACTAAGATACTTTGTACTACTGGGAGGTGGGGGTCTGATCAAAAGAGGAGATTGTTCCAGGCTTGACCTGAAAGGATATCTCCACTCTGCCTGTGAGCCTTTGGAACTGGTTTGTGGGAGAAGTTGAAAAAGTTTGAGAATACTTGGAGAAACCTAGGAGCTCTTTGAGTTGAGCTTGAAGGGGTATTGTGCTTAGTTTAGAAGACCAGAATTCTCATAAAAGTATAGATTTAAAAGGCCATGTTCAAAGAATTTCAGCTGGGAAGGAAAACTGTATTGGCAAATGGTCTAATTAATCATGAGTGCTACACTATTGCAGATAGCTTGTTGGCCTTTTGCTTTTGCCCAGAGAGTTTGCCTAAAATTGAAATGAATGATGGTAGACTACTTAATCTGGTAGAGGGAATTTTATGACAGCCTGCTGTTCAGGCTATTACATGGCCACTGTGTATAGCTTTTAGCCAACCTCAGAGCAGACTTTGGACTTGGACTTTTTTTGGCAGTGCTAAAACTATTAAAAGTTTGACAGATCATAAGAAAGGACTATATGCATTTTGCATAGGAGGTAAACGTTAGTCTTTTGGGGACAAAAAAAACATTTACAGACACAGAGAAATATACGCTTTTTCTCAACCATCTGTACCATAAAACAAACGTGAGATGATGTTAATACCAGAATTGGATTCACTCAACCTACAAATCAGGTTTCTATTTCAAAAGTTAATGAGAAACTATATGGGAGAATTATATAGGAAAATGAAGGCACAGGAAGTTGTGGTTTGGATCTGGGGTGTCTTCCAAAGCCCTTATGTGCCTGGGCATACTGTACACTGATTGGAGGTGAGGCCTGGCAGGAAGAGGTTGATAATTGATGATTGACGTGGAAGGGTACCTCCACCACCCACCCTTCCTCTCAGACTTGGTTCTATTCTTCATTGTCAGCAAGGCGTTCTCCATTCATCTCTTGCCACAGCTCTGCAAGGTGATCCCATCATTTTAAGCCACTAGCCCTTGAACAGAATGCGACCTTCTGAAACTGTGAGCTAAAATAAATCTCTTCACCCAAAAGATGTGGTTGTCAGGTATTCAGTCCCAGCAATGAGAAAGTAAAGAAGAGAATTTGAGTCAGTTTTCTTGGTGCTGTGACATAATACCTGACACCCACAAATTAAAGTTGAAGAGGGCTTAATTTGGCTCTTTGTTTTAAAAATTCAGTCCGTAGTTAACTGACTCCAAGGCAGGAACAACGTGGCAGCATGAAAAGTGGAGCTGAGGAACTGTGGCAAAGAAGAATGGGTGAGTGACCACACACAGTGTCGCGGTCATGCCTCCACGACACAGTCCATCCCAGGAGCGTGTTTTACCAATCTACCAGGCACTTTTGGCACAGTGAAATTGGTACATCAGTATTAAAGGTCACAAAGAACAAAGTCAAAATCAGACTTTCCCGGTTTACCCATTTCAGCACTCTAAACAGCTTTAGTATTATTTTTTATCTGTAACGTTTTTGCCTTATGTCTAATTAACCTCAGTTTCTTAAATATAGTATACCTCAGAACCTTGCGAACAGCAATGTATTCCGTAAATGTTAAAACAATTGCAATGAGTAAAAATTAGCATAGTTTGCATATAGACAAATGTTTGAACAAATTTGTGGAATTTTTCACTGTTCTGCATGTTAGCAAACAGATCTGATTAAAACGTGCACGGCAGGCTCGTGAGGGAAATGATCGCGTTTGCAGTAGTAAACTGGGAGAGGGAACAACCCTCAGACATTCTGCGGCATGAAATCTGAGCGATCTTTGCAATACAATGGATTGGAAGCAAAGAACATTAAGATATTGCTTCCTTAGACCAAAGGTTATCACGGAGCAAGGTTTATTCCAGTGAGAAAGAGGAATCATTTTATGGTACTATGTGCAATTGCCATTGCCCACTCTTACAGGTATTCTTGATAAGACAGGAAAACATTTACAGATACAGAGAAATATATGCTTTTCCTCAACAGTGTGCATCACAAAACAAATATGAGATAATATTAGTATCAGCATTGAATTCACTCAACCTACAAATCAGATTTCTATTCCAAAAGTTAATGAGAAACTATATGGGAGAATTACATAAGTAAATGAAGGAAAATTCAATTAGTTTAATGTCCTGGGTGGGTTGTTAGATTTGAATTAAGAAAATAAGCTAAATGCCAAATGCAAAAGCTAGACTCACTTTAAGGTGTCATAAGTTTAATCTCGCGTTTTGAAGTCCTTACTAGTAACACGACTTTGTAGGCAGTCGTCCCACGCAAAGAAGTAAATTTCAGAGGTCAGCTTTGGCTCGCACTGCTAAACTGATGCGTCGGTTGTTGCTTCTCAGTGATTTAAGAGGAAGAAAGAAAAGATTATACTCATTCATCTTCCTAACGATATCTGCCTTCCAGAGCAGACTCTGCATCTCTAAGCTAAATATTTCAAACAGCAAATAATTCAATATGGAAGTGCCCTTTCTAGGGGAATATTTTTGTGGCAAGATAATTTTGGAGATATTCATTTATGATTTCCTCCTGTATTTTTGCTTATTTCTTTTCCAGTAGGTTATTTATCACAAGGATGATTCATGCTGGATCTTTCACATTTTTGCTTCTAAACAAACTTACGGAAATCAATTGGAAAGAAAAGAATAGATTTTTGAAAGAGAGATTATCCTGTGACAGCAAGAAACCATGGCAATAATAATTGATGGAACGTATTTGCTCCAGTATCAGAAAAGAAAACCATCCTTGCTCACAATCCTATCCCGGAACTTGGAAAATAAAGGCAAGAAGAGAGCTTAAGTCATTTAACCAAATCATGAACTTTGAGGTGTAGATTAACAATGAAAAAATCCCATTAAAGACCACTTGGAATGACTGTGCTCCTAGAAACTGAAATCATGTAAGACATCACCAAAAGGCTCAATGAGATTCTGTTGGTAGTGTGCGTATGTGTGTGCATGTGAGCACATACGCTTAAAGACATTTTATTTATGTTCATCAGCAGATGCTTATCCATTGTCTCATCCTCCAAGGGTTGAGATATCTGAACTTAGATGATTTATTCCTAATATTTCATTATATACGCAGACTCATATGGCGGATAGTTTTATAAACAATTTTGAAAAAATCAAAGAGCAGGAAACAGGAGGTTTTTCAAACACTGGTGTGAAGGCACTGTTGTCATCATTACAAAATATCCATTACAGTAATGTCTGAAATAGAAAACCGAGAAGTTAAGGAATGTCAACACAATCAAATTAGGAGCTTAAAAGCAGAGAGATCTGCTGGAAGTTTGGGGGATACATTAGAAATTTACTGAAGTTGTAAAAAATGATCAAGATATTATGAACCTAAATTTAGAATTTTGATGCCATAGAAATCATAAACAATTAGAGCAGGGTAATACTAAAAGATGCAAAGTGGAAACCTGGGAAGAAGATACAGAAAAATAACAAGAAAAGTAGGGAGTCTGAGTTAAAAGTAAGATTTTTAACAATGATAAATAATTGAGCTACTCTGTAATATATAAGAACTGGAGTAGCCATTAATAGAAAAAAATCATACGTTCTATATTGGACTGTTATACTGAGATAGCCAGATAATAAACAAATTTAAAATTTCAGAATTACGGGAGAGTTTTGAGTTAGATATGGTGATATTTGACATTTTTATTACAGTTTCCAGAAAGAAGGGTCAGCATAATTATAAGCTGTCACTATCCATTATACATGATGTTTATAGATGACACAATGTTTTATTACTAATGATTGATTAACTTATTCACTGAGGCGGTAATATTTAAGTGGTACATTATATGAAAACTCAGATGATCCTGCTGAACAGCACATATAAAGGAATTTATTGGCACCATCTTCTAAATCTAGTAATTTGGAAAAAAAAATGCATGCTTATTACCATCCAAATCAAATTTTCAAGTATAGAGGAAATGTTATCTTTATTTGGAAAAAGATTGTGGTCCAGAGAGAGTAAAATGTGTTTGTGATAGAAGGAGCTAATTACATAGAATTGGTTTCCTGTTTTTCTCACCAACACTATTAATTACATGTTACACTTTTTTTCTAGGAAATTACAGACAACATGACAGTTCTTAGTAACTAATAATCATTCATCAGGAATTGTAAAGTGTTATTGTGTAAGGGGCAAAAAAATACATTTACATGTATTCATAAGTTGCTATTTGAATCTAGTCCTAACAAAGTACTACAGATAAAGTAGCTACACCCAACCGATTCCCTTTCAGAATTCAAGAAAGCGTAAGTCTGCAGCTGAGATGTTGGCAGAGCCTACATTGCTGCAGCTGACAGGCAATTCCTTCCTCATGCTTTCCAATCTGTGAAGGATTATTCTGGGCATAGAAGGACAAATCTAGTGTCGACCTCATTGTTCTCCTGTGTGTCTCTGCCTTCCTACAGCCTCCCTCTTACATCAACACCCGTCACACTGAACTACGGACATGTCCTGCTCCGTTATGACTGCCTCATCTTAAGCAAATTGAAGTAACCCTCTGTCCAAATCGAGCTTCACTCTAGGGTCTCAAATGAAGACTTTCATACACGTATTTTTCCCCTAGATGGGAATAATTTGACCCATAATACCAGCCACAGCCGCATCTAAAATGTCACTAAAATACTGTGTATGAAATAATGATCTTAAGATGTTGAAAGAGACTCATAAAAGAGACCAAGTAATAATTTCCATGTTGATATAGCACCTCCAGAGGATATTAAAATATAAACCATAATTGGCAAAGACAAAAGCCATAATCCTGCATATGTCACTCGTATGATAATCAATCTTTTACTTTCCTTGGTATAGAAAGTGTAATGTTCGTATTTTAATGTTTTGGGTCATTATAAAAAGTGCTATGATTTTTGATAAGAAGTGAGAGCATGCTGCACTACTTAGTGAGATTCCCTCTCAAAAACAAAAGCAAACAAAGCTGGGACTTAAATATTTCCCCACAGCTACAAAAGAAGCTAGAAAATAAAAAGGAATGTAAATCTATACATTGACTATCCGGTTTCTCATCACAGTGTAGGCATAATGATAATAGCAATAGCTTCTGTCTCTTTCTAAACATCACTTTCCATTATCATAGTGAATCATTACACCAAACTTACAAGCCTATTTTTGACTGTTGGAGAGATTATGTCAATTTTAGGCAATAAGGAACCCTGCCTGGGGTTTAGGAACTGTGCCTAGATTAGGCAATTAGGAAACAGCCTGGATTACTGTGAGTGATTTGTGGACCAGTGAATGAGGAAGTAACACCCACCCACCAGGATGCGGGAGGCCCAACTGGGAACTTGAACGGGGTAAAAGGAAGGAAGAAGAAAGATTGTTACAGCTTTTCCCTCTGGAGAGAAACTGGGTCTGGGTGGGACTTGGCTTCCTGTGTGTGATGTAGTGAGGAGCTGCCTCAGCATCTGCCTCTGCCATGGACTTCCATTGCTGCCAGCTGCCCGAGAGTGGACTGTGACCTTCTGAAACCGTGAGCTGAAATACAACTTTCCTTTCCTAAATTTGTGGTTGTCGAGTATTGAGTCACAGCAACAAAAAAGTAACTAAGACACCGTCTGAATACAACCTGATTGATGGGAACACTGAAGATCATTATTTTGTAAGAGGCACAGCTCAGGGTAATCCACCCTGACACTAGAGTTAGTTCTTCCCAGCCTACATCATCCCTTCGCTTTCTCTCTCACTCCTAGCTGAATATGAAAAAGATTATCAGCAACCATGAAGATATTTTCAAGCAAATAATCCCTATAGAATTCATTTAATAAGAAAATCAAGACAAGAGAACATTAGTAACTTAAATATCAGATAAATAAATAATGAAATTCTTTTGATTTGAAGTAACCCAAAAATTCACTTGAGATATTGTAATCTGAGGAAAAAAATAAAGGACATGTGATATATTAATTTATGTCTACTGCTATTATTTTCTGATGACTGACATTAATTATCAGAAAATAACATAACTGGAATAAATTATTTTAAATACGTGAAGAAACGTTTTCTTATTTGTAAATCAAGCCCTTCACTAAATTTGACATCGTGTTATAAAAAACTTCAGATAATTAATATTTCTTTCATAAAACGCCTGTAAAGATAGAGTTCATTTTTACCCATTTAAAAATGCATTTTACATTACAACAATACATTTTACATTTCTAGACAGAGAGAAAATATTTAGCAATATTTCTTTAGTTTTGATCACCAAGAAACATTGACTTAAATCTAAATCTAAGTGTCTCTTTGAAATACTCAATTACATTAATAAGATATAATACTGTTTCCAACTTCAAAGAAAAAAGTCTTTTTCTCTAATATAATACATCTTCAATTCTTTTATAAAACTACAATCTGACCTATTTTGCAAAATAATATACATTACAGATTCCCAGATGAATTTTCTCGTTTTCAGAACTGTTGTAAAATATCACCTGTTTGAGAAGCACAATTGTCAAAAAAGGTAGAGGATGCTTAGTTTTTTGACAATATTTTGAGACAATATTTTACTTTAAGAAATCTCTCTATTGAAGAAATCTAGGTCATTTTCACAATGAAATTGCTTTATTATATCTTGTATTATATCTTGTGATTGCAGAAATAATTAAATACAATTTTAAAACAGAAAAATAAAAGGAAAATTTTCACTCCAGAAGACTATTGTTAACCATCTAACAATTAGCCTGCCCAATATCCCTTACAAAATGTGTTAATTTTCTTAACAATAATTATGTTTTGTCCTTTGAAGCCAGCTCTCAAAGTCTTGGTAACTTGACAAGTCTTCTTTTTGAATTAACATTCACATCTATTTGTGCAACATTGTATAATATGGGGTGTGAGGAACCTCGGTTCACTATTTGTCAAGACAAAATGAAAAGAATAGGACACTAATGTCCAATGAATTAACAGTTATACAGTATAATATTCCACTACATGCTTTGCACGGTACTATCCGATACTGTACTCAGAACTTTATTCATGATTTCTAGGCTACTGACTGTCTCTACTGCAGATATCTTGCCCATAGGCATGCCTTGGAACTACAATCTCTCAAACAGATTTGGGTGGATCCACATCAAAGATCTATGGAACCAAGCCATGATCTATATGTTCATTACTGAAAATGGGCTACTTCACTCGGTTGCCCTCCAAAGCAATAACCACCAGCACAATCAGAAGTATGGTCCAGTAATCTCTTCTGTGATAATATGACTGAAAATAAATTGCCGTAATGCATTCCCAACCCTTTGTATTTGTATACATTCAGATTTAAAGATAACTTCATCGGAATGTTTTTCAATGTTGAACACATCTTTGAAAGTGGATCATAATGTTTTATATTAGATCTTAATAACATTAAGACATTCACACTCCACTGCTAATTGAGAACCTGCTGTCTCTTAGGGATAATTGAAATATTACCTCAAAAGTTACTCGTAGGAAATTATGTAGGAACTATTTTTCTTATAAATACATTTTAATCTCACCTATTTTTTCCAAAATTATTCTTTCTTATGAACTTATTTTCAGTACATAATAATTCCATGCAAACTTGGAAACCGGCACACATACATGTGCCATCTTCGTCTGGTTTACGTCCCCTTCCCTCCCCACGCTCGCATTGCGCGGCTCGAAAACACCCCTTCCTCTGTCCACAGCAATGTTATCTTGATGTGATACTAACTCACATAAGTTGTCATTTAGCTCATGCACATTTATAATGAATAACGTACCAAACAATCAAAAAATTTGCACTTGTGGAGCTACAAATGGGCACATTTAATTATTTTCTTGGAATCAATTTATTTTACAAAATGGGTTATTTTACCTTAGTTCCAGGTACATCACAGATACTTAACAAGTTACATAAAGAAAATATGTAACTGTTGCTGTATTATGAATGTATTTATGTATATTTCCTTAACTCTTTAAGTTACTTTTTAATGTATTGGTATATCTCAAATATCAATTTTTATCTAAGATTGTGTTTTCTTAAATCTTTTAAGAAATTCTTTCTACTTGAGCTTTGTCCTTGGACCTCACTTAATAGTTTCTATATTTTTCAAGTTATCTCCATGATTCAATAAAAAAGTGAAATGTTTCTCTATGGCATATATCTTACTCCTTAGAGTCTGAGAGTTTCTTACAGTCAGCATTCAGTAAATATTCACTGCATAATGAAATGAAGAAATAATATATAAATACATAATAAACTGTTCATTCTAAATTAATTCCAGTGCCTTGTCTTTGACAGAAGCCAACACTTTTGTTTATCAATCTCTGCTACAGAAAACAAACATAATAATCCTTTGAATTTTCCTCAAAAATAGAAACCTACTTTTTTTTCTACTTTTAAATATTATTGGCAATTCCACATTAGAAACTTTAATGCCCAAACTATTTCAGTACATAAAACGAATATGTACATTTGCTGATTATAAGTCAATTTCTAGGTTTTAAGGGTAGAAACTGTGGTATTTCTGAGTAAATTTGAATAACAGTGCCTTATACTCAAGAATGTTACCCCCCGCTGGTAACATTGCCTTTATAATGTCCATTTAACACTGGGTATGTAGCACAGTGGGAAAGTGCTTGCGTAGCGCCTGTGGGGCCCTGGGTTCCACACACAGCTCCACAAAAATAAACAAATAGTAAATAAGCTACTTTCATAGTTGGAAGTGTACCTCAGGGGTACAGTGTCTTCCTAGCATATTTGAGGCCATGGGGTCAGTCCCCAGAACCGCATATGCATGCATGCAAACACACATGCACAGACACAAACATTATACTTGCAATAGCAATCATATATGTTCAATTTGCTGCTGTACAAAATGATTTTGAAGAAAGCTCACTTTCTACTATAAAATTATTTTAATAATTTCCTAATCTTTCTTTTAAATTTAGATGGATTCTTCAAATTATAATATAAATTTCAGTGATATGCTAAAAGAAGTGGCATTTATTACAAAGAATATTACAGTTTGTCAGTTTTGGGTCGTTAATATGTTCGCTTTGATGCACCTGGTAAAGACGTCAGTCGCACATTTTATAAAGCTTGATTTTTAAATTGAAGGTTTTCCTGCTCTGTTATTCAGGCTACTCACAAGACAGAAAACCTGGAAGCGTGTCTGATGCAATACGAGATTTTTACTCTGGCTGACAGCTCTGATACATGGTGGTGTTTAAAAGCCCAAGGTCACAAAAGATGAAAATAAAAACTTAATGGTCCAAATTTTCCCACAAGTGGTATTTCCTTGTGTTAGGGCATGTATTCCAATGAAAGACTCGATGAGGAAAGAGCACAGGTCCACACCTAAGTGCCGTCCGCTGCATTTCCGAACTTGCACAAACACGGGCAAGTACTTTCTTATCAGAATATTGCAGTTTGCGACCTTGCAATTTCTCATATATATGGGAAAATGAGCACGTATAAATATTATCCATCTACATATATATATATATATATATATATATATATATATATATATATATGAAAAGTGAAGACACTGTCTTTAGAGATCTTAAAACTTTAGCATTTTCTGACATATCTGTTCATATAGTCTCAGTCTTGTTGTTATCTTTATAAGGTCTTAATTCATTGACACTAACTCATTATTTTATGCTATTTCTTTTTAATTAAAAAATTCTGATACATTTTACCTGTTAAAAAAGAAAGAAAATAAATTTTACCTGCCCTTTTATGGCAAAACCCTGGATCTAGTTACTAGCCTTAATTTTTTTCTCTATTATATTATTAACATTGAACGTTACTCTTTCAGAAGCATACTGAAAATCATTATGCGCAGTAGATTTTTTTGCATTTCGCAGGACTGGTTATTTGCCGTGCCACAGAGCTGCCTTGCAAATCTCCTCTTTCTCCTTGCAGTCTCCACTTCCTTCTCGCCTTCCTTCTTCCCTTTCTTCATTTCGTATTTCACCAAACACAGGTACAAAGCAACTCTCAAAATATAACTAAGTTGCAACTTTATGTTCTTACCTTAGCTCCTTTTCCAAAGTTAAAATACATTCAGAAACTCCCACAACATTAGGTTAATAACCTCAGTATTTTTCTTTTTCCATTTTTGTTGGTATGTCTACATGATATATGCTAATCCCCAAAATACATAGTTATTAGTCCTCTCAAAGTATGCCCCTCCTTTTGAATCCACTTAACCGTGCTGTCTTTGGAGGGTTCTGGATGTCCTCTGCCAGGACATATGTAGTGCGGCTCCTGCAGCTGTCACAGTGTTCTGAATTCAAACTACCGACCTTCCATGCTCATTTTGACTTCGGGGAAGTGCGAGAAGTTACTTTGTGCCAAGTCTGGTGAATCAGGCGAGTGAGGACACTTCCTCATGGTTTTTATGAGCTGCTTTTCTGTTGTGTGGCACTGGGCAACAGCATCCACCCATTTTTCCTTTGTTTGTTTTGTTCTGTTTTATCATGCCTTACACAGACACTCCTGAAAGAGGCCTCCGGAAAGTGGCAAGAATAATGAGGTAAGTGTACTGAAAATGAGGAGAAGATCTCAACTGGGATTAATGATAATGGGTCCTTTACTGTAATATTTTTTATTTAAACTCACACCATATTTTTAAATAATTTCTTACATGTACCCAAGTAAGCAGTAACATAATTCACAATCATCGCACACTGGTTTTTGCTTTGACTGTAATCTTAACAGTCAGGAAGCATGGCTACACTTGCACTTACAGCTAGACCACCCGCCAGGAGGAAGCAGCTCAGAGGAAAACCCAAGACTCCATTCTTAGTTGGCCTGGTCACACTTTGCAGCTGTGTGACCTCCGAGAAAGCCCCGGGGGCCAGGAGAGCACGCTGTGGCTGGCTCCGTGAGGTCTTTTTCCTGCTCTACGTCACAGCCATCTTCTAGTCAACAGCTCTTTAAAGAACCTCTTCTCTGCCTGGATGTTGATAACTTTTGTCAACATCTGTCACCTTGGTAACAGCTACTGCACAAATAAAGGTCTTTGGGGCTTTTTCTATATTTACCTAAAAAATGAGTTTTGATTTCCAAAAAGGAGCTAAATTAATATTTTCCCATTTTTCTCAGAAGTGGAAGAGAATAGATACTTGTTAAGCTACACTTTTTCTTGTCCTGCGAGAACACGTTGTTTCCTAAAGACCTGTGGCCTGCTACTCAGCTTCTCGGCTTTTTTCACCCATTATCAGGATGGTCGCAGGATCTCCCTCCTAAAGCGTTACGAGTTCAAATGGAACTAAAAAGGTTTCAATCAACTTAATCAGTATTTTAAATATTTTATCATTACAGTAAAAATTAAACACAGGTGTGGAGCATTGATCTCAATGTTTCAAAAAATTGTCTGGCTTAGTTCTTCAGTGTCTCAGTACATTTTGCTACAATATAAAGTTTGTTTTTGGTACTTGGACACATTTAAATAAGCAACTTTCTTATTTGGTAGGACTTTATTATTTAGAAAAAACAATGAATAACATAAAATTGAGACAACACAAACCATACAAAGGTCAATAAAACTGGTTTGATTGTTGGAAAATATCTGTATTGTAAGAATGTATTATGCAAATAACTTAAAAGTAGAACAACTAAAATAACAAAAATATCCTCAGGGATCTTACGCTATCTATGGAAAGTATGCAAAAACAAAACTAATTATTTTTTTCATTTCCCATTTTCATGACCACTCTTTTTAAAATGTCAAAAATGCAATTGGAAAATAAATCAAGGTCACAAAAGTACAGCAAATAAGAATCCACAGAAGTGCAAGTTTCTGAGATTTATTTCTTTTAAAGTCTTTCTGAATTCCGAGTCTTATAATTGTGACGCTGTGGATTAGTTTGACTGAAGATAAGCATTTCAACGACATCTAATAACTTGCATCCAAAATGTTTTCCATTTCGCCTCAACAATAAACAAAGGGAAAATCTGTAGACAGAAAGTAAGGATCATGGAATGCGCTGTGAAATATACAGGGCATGATCAGAAAATACCATTACATGAAAAATTTTAAAAATATTACATCAAAAGACATGCTGAGATCCTGAATTCTTCAAAATATTTACCTTTCGTGGTCATTTTGACTTTGGTGAACAGGCAGAAGGCACACAGTGCTGGGTCTGGTGAATAAAGTAGGTGAGGACACATGATCATACTTTCACCAGCCCGCCTCCCCACTGGACAGAGATCACCAGCACCATTATGTACATGTGTAGATATATAAAAATCACACCTGGCGAAAAGCATTCACAGAAGAGGACTTCCAGCACTGCTTCAGAAAATAGCAAGAACAAGAAGACAAGCATGGTCAAAACGTTCATTGTATTTTTATTTTTAGGCACTCATTTTATGGTTATCACTCTCCATATACAACATAAAGCTAAAATTGGGTATACCGCTTATGGAACTTAAAACGAAAAGCAAAGTGAACCAGCGGGGTAGGGTGGGGGAGGGACAAAAGGAGAGTGGGAAAGTCCTTGTCACCTTGACAAGATACGTAGGTGCACAAAATGCTCAACTTCATTGTAAACCATAAATTTTTGCACTTATACATATCAATAAAATGGGGGAAAAGACAAAAAAGTAGGTATGATTGCTATTACTTTTTGAACATGCCGTACATGAAAGCAGTTGTTTTCAAAGTGGAATCATTGACTGATAAATAATCCAAACTACTTCTCATCATTAATTCCCATGACCCACATCGGTCCCCCGGCATCAAAGCCCTGGAACTGAATTCCAAGAACCTATGTGTTCACGAGCTCACAAGGCAATTGCGGACGGGCAACACTCATCTGTGAATCACTTGTCTGCAACCAAGAGCCAACAAACGTTGCTAAGTGGAATGACTTTCACTGGGTCTAGAGGGAAGTTAAGATAACTGTGATGAATATACAAAGGTTTGAAAAACGATTTATAAATGTTTTTCAATGTTATAATATAAAAGCCTTCCTGCTCCCCCTCTCTTCTCATCATGTTGTGAGAAACGGGGCAAACAACTACTAACAGCACCATCTGCACTTAAGATTGTACTGATTGAGCAAAGATTTGTTACAATCTTTTCTACAATACGTGCTACTTTTCTATGTACAGCCACTAATCTTCTGTTACTATAGCTTATAAAGGAAAATCGTGGCCACACAGAGCTGGGTCCAGTCATGTCTTAGTTATTTTTTCAGCACTGTGACTCAATACCTGACACCCACAATTTAGGGAGGAAAGATTTATTGTAGCTTACAATTCCAGAAGGACCTAGTCCACTCACAGATGGGCAGTTGAAAAATGGTGGAAGCTCACGGCAGGGTTGGAGTGGGGTCAGGGCCAGAGCCACAGCTCCAGTGCCAGAGATCCTCACAATGTCGTGCTACAGAGAGAGGGACTAGGAGGAAGAGCAGAACCAGCACAACCCCTCCTGATCAAGACCAAGCATCAGCCCCTTCCAGCCAGGCCCGACCTCCAAACCCTGAACGGTATCCATAGGAACATGAAACTTTTGGGGGACACTCCAAATAAGACACGACCGGACCCAGCTCTTTGTGGTTGAAGTCTAAGACATTCTGCCTCTGGCCCCCAAAGACTCCTGGCTCGGTCCTTCCTTTTCCAAGAGTTGCTGAAATCTCAGTTGGCCCAGCAAGTCCAAAGTCTCCTCTGAGACTCAAGGCAAACACAGCTGAGAACTCCACTTAAATCCAGAGAGTTAGGTACTTTCAACATAAAATGGCGCAGGGTAAACATTTCTATTCCAAAAGGGAGGAATAGGAGGATAAAAAGCAGTAGTGGCAAAACAATCCCTAAACCCAGCAGGGCAAACTTTAAATCCTATAGTTCCAGGTAGGAGAGCACCTGGAGAAAACTGTGGCAATATTTGCATTGCAAAGGGCTCGTGTGGCCCCGCCCCTATCCTAGGGTAGCAGGCTTCAATTTCCCTCTTTTCTGTTTCCTCCCCATCTGCAGCTGCCTTCAGCCAATGATCCACACACCTGGCTTCTTCAGATTCCTGAGTTCTCCACTGCATTTTTGGCTCCTCCTGTACACCTTCCCACTCTGCCCTCCCAGGGGCACACCGCCTGGCCTTCAAGGCCTTCCTCTGAAATCTGTGAAGCCTCTGTGAACACACAACTCAAACACTCGGCAAGCCTGTAAAACCAGGACCAAGTGGATGTCACCAAGGTCTGCCACTGGCTTGAGCAGTAGCCTGCCCCCTACCCCTGCCGATAAGTGCTGTAAAAGTCTCCAGCTTCTTAGATGGTTGAACTCCGGGCCACTGAACTCTAAAATACATTATTCTTTTCTTTTGGCCCTGCAGTACACTTCTCAGAGCAAAGTCTTTTGCCTCACCACTCTTGGGCTGGTAAAGGGAAGGGTCATGCTGACCCTGGAAACGCCCTCTTCTGGACATCTTTCCTACAGCCCCCAGTGTAAGTAGTTGGCTTCTTTTTAACGCTAATGTCTTTAAGTTCCCTGTGCTCTTTGACCCCACCACTGCAGGTCTTTTTATCTGGCACTGAAGTAACTTTTGATATAATTTTTCTATGCCCATTTATCCTGCCTTTTGCCATAGAGCTGGCTAGAAGCTGAAAACTGCAGCCATGTTAGAGTTTGAACATCAATCTGCCTTGAGATTCTTTCCACTAGAATAAGGAGTCCATGGCCTTTAATCTCAGTTTCTGACAAAGTCTCTTGACAAGGGCGAAATGCTGACAAACTTTCTGCCAAAGCATAGCACACGTGGGCTTTAGGCCACTTGCCGATACAGTCCTCCTTCCCATTTGAAACCTCTTGAGCCTGGCCTTTCCAACCCACATTTCTATCAGCATTCTGGTCTTCTGAGCTCTGACCAGAATCGCCCGTCAAGCTTGGCTGAGAGCATGCCAAGGCTTCTCCAGCCAGCATCTACAAACCTTCCCAAATTCTTCCCACTAACCAGTTTAAAACACTACCAAACCACATGGTCAAGTAAAGTCACAGCAACAGCCCCACTCCTGGTATCAATTTCTGTCTTAGTTTCTCATTGATCTGGCTTAATACCAGACATCCACAACTTAGGGAGAAAAGATTTCATTGTAACTTCCAGTTTCAGAAAGTCTCAGTCTGTTTATGGGTGGGTGGCTGGAAAATGATGAAATCGCATGGTGGGGCTGCAGCTAGAGCCGGAACCAGAGTTCCTAGGGCAGAGATCCTTACAGCATGGCGGTACAGGGAGAGAGACTAGGAGAAAGGGTGAAACTAGCCTACATCCCTCTAGGTCAAGTCCTAAGTATGCACCCCTTCCAGCCAGGCCCCACCTTCCAACCTTACACAGTATCCATAGCACCATGAGGCTTTTGGGGGACACTCCAAGCCCAAACCACTGCAAGCCATCTATTCAAAACGCTGCTTTTACAGAGGAAACAAAACACCGGAGACCTTTGCTGATACTAGGTGAGCACAGATGTCAAGGTCTTCACTTAAGTGACATTTACTTTCTCATTCTAAGGCTTCCATTGGCTCCTAAGTTAATCAGCAATTTTAGAGAGGAGATAAAATGTTTTTTAATTGACATTTTATTTTAACTCCTGAAAATCTGTTGTGAATTCATGCATCACTTGCAGCAGTAAATTTAAATTGCTTGAGATGCTTGGCAAATCCACGCATTATATTTATTTATTTCAATGTTAAAATCATATTGAACTTATGACAATAATTTTACATGCTTAAAACGATGTCATTGTGATTTGAATTCATTTATTTGCTTACCCAAGTTATCTTCATCAATCAAGACATTTCCAGTGCCTTATTATCCATATTTTTGAAAGTAATGCTAAGCTAAGTTACCACATGGAAGTTGCATTCGAAACAGATATTCATGCTGTGGGGCCCTAAGTTATAGCTCCACACAAATGAGTAGAGACTACAGAACATAGCGAGCATTTAAAGCTTGAAAACTGTATTACAGTAAAAGACACACTTACCCTGCCGCTCTGCCTACTTACAGAAGCAATTCTGAAAGTCTTCCTTCATCAGCTTCTTTGGTAGCATTGTGATGATTACCTCAACGTCCCGAGTCCATTCAAAACACTTACTTCCCGTGGTCATTTTGACTTTGGAGAGGAGCTAGACATCACATAGTTTCACACTTAATAGATTACATGGATGAAGGCATATGACAAGATTGTTATGAGCTCACCGTTTTCTTAGATGACATTAGGAAACAGGGTTAACCATATTTACAGTCACATCTCCTAAACATGTTCCTATAAATAGACTTCTAGAACTACTTTAGAAAGTTGTGAGAATGAGGAGATGATTCTATTTGAAGTCAGGGAGAAGATTTCAAGGAAAATTAATGACAATATGCCTTTTATTGAATTTTTTGTTAAAGCACGCTTTTCACATTTTTATCAGTATTTATGTCTTAGCCAGGCCGTATGTTCATCTAACTCTCCACTTTATATGGGGAGGGACCTTAAATCTCAAAGGTAGCACATGGTATATACATTTTTACTAATTATATTGATGAGGTCTAAATAAGGGATAGAAACCACACCTAGCCTAAAGAAGAAAAAAATTAAATAATTACCAACAACAATAGAAAATGACAAGAACAGACTAAGACTAAGGGCAAGAAGGAGTGATGAGAACCACTGAGGACCTAAAAGTAGAAGAAACGGGGATTGTATTAGACCCATTAAGCCGAAGAGTTGTCCCAGGATGACATAGGCAAGGCAGTGCACCCTCTCCTCTCTGATCATGAAAGGCTGAACTCCAGTTCTCCTTGGAGAACGAGAAGCCAGGACCCTGGACAGCGGAGGCATGCCTGAGCCACAGCACCGCCTGAATTGGTGCCCGTATGCTGCTCGCAGCTGACCCCATTCAGCCAAGCACCCCACAGTCTCAGATGCAACAGATGCCAGCAACGTGGCAGAAATGCCCTGTAGCATCCTGTCTACAAGAACTCAGCTGACCTGGAAGAGAAACCCCTTCATTCTCCAATGTCCTTTTAGTGTTTCTACCTGTCAAACTTTTCACTGCAGAGACAAAATAACAATATTCACACCTTGAAAGAGAGTGTGGCTCTGGCTCATGGTTACCTGGATCCAAGAAATGGCATGGGAGAAGATCATAGAAAAGGAAAGCTGGACCTGCTATGGCAGTCAGAAAGCAGAAAGGAGAACCCGGAGGCAAGAAAACACCCTCCCCCCTCCCACCCTCAATGGCCCCCCTTCAACCAGGCCCCGCCTCTTACGAGCACAGTCAGCCATGAACACATCGATAGACAAATCCACTAATGTATACAGTGTGCCTATAGTGCAATCACCCTCTGAGCATATGACTCTTGGAGGACATTATACATCTAAATCCTCACCGTATTCTTTAATGACAGAGCTCACCTCGAGAGCTGCCCACGGAGAAACCCTTACAAAGTTCAACTTCCTAGAGAAGGCAAGTCGACACAGATTTGCCATTCTAAGATCAAGCTGACAAGCCTCATATCCATGTTAGGAGTATTTTTCTTAATATCTTAATCCAATTTTGTTTTTAATTGCCATCAATTTTGATTATGATTGTGCAAAAAGGACCACTGACATCTTTTAATGAAACGTTGTCTTACGTAGTGTAAAAATCCACAAACTATATCCATGACTCTTGAAAATTTAAGGCTGTAATACATCATAAAGACAATTGTTTCAATTCTACATGTCTCATTAAATTATTCTCATTAAATAAGAATCCCAATATTTATTGATTGAGAGTAGGAAGTAAATTTTATTGCAACAAGAACAGAAGAGAAACTGAGGCTGAAAGTAGAACTTCCCTGAAGGAAAGGGAGGGGCGAGAGTGCCACACGAATCCCAATATTTCAAAGATAGAAACATATTATAAAGCCTGATCATTTAATCAAAGCAAATATCAGCAATAAGGTCATTATAAAGTCAACTTTTTCCAATAAGGAAGTCAGCTAAACCTCAGTTGTTAACTCAAAAGTTAAGAAGAAATACAAATGATTTAGAAGTTATTGCTCAGCGTTTCTTAAATAAAAATAAATAAAAGTTCTTCCAATAAATAATGGGGTAAAATTTTCCACAAAGTAAGCACCGAAATGAGCCAAGAGATTGGAAACTTAGTGATGACAAATCAGCTAATATGCAGAATTAATATACCAACAATTCAGAAAAAAATTGTGAAGGAAAACAAACAGGATGAGAATGACACCGTGTACTTTTGGGTTTGTGTGTTTGAGTTGGGGTGCTGAGTCCCGGCACACATCCCTCTCCATTCCCTGCAAATCTATCAATGAAGCAAAGTCCAGTTCCTATTGTTCTGTTCCTATTATGAAGCTGAAAAGCAATAGGCCAGAGTTTGTTACAAGCAAAAGCTAGGTAGGTCTTGCCCAGAGTGTTTGGGTGTGTACAGACCTGTATGCCTGTACCAACATGGACACCCAAATTCATGCTTTATTTGCATATGAGTGAGAAAAAAAATGGAGTTCAAGTTATGAAAAAGACCAAAAGAGCTTTTTCTGAAACCACTTCCAACATAAACTTGAGCTTTAAGTAAGCTGGTGACTAAGGAATTAGCGTTCAGGGACACACCCTTAGGAGGGGGCTACAGCGCACAGTGGCCCTTGGGTGGAGAACAGAGCAAACAGATAAAACTGCGATTCAGCAGTCCCATCTCATTTCATTCTCAGGCCACAATTTACCTTCCTAATATTCCCTTAAGAGAGATGAATGTCTTCAGGGCTTCCGTGGCTAGACACAATCCCAGGGTGTGCGTACAGTGACACTGTAATTTATCTGACTACCAGATCAGATTACCCCCACTCGAGATAATAGTAGCTTCACCTTAACTAGCGTTTCCCTCACCATGTATCTTGTTTGCTGTGACCAAATGAGGGTAGACGTACAGGCTACTGAGTCAAATATCCTCTGCCCACTCTATCAATTTCCCACCTCCGAACCAGTGTACTCGGCTGTGTGTGCATCTGTCCTCCTCTGCACAGAACTAGGAACTCTCAACGGATGTTGCTTCTCCACACCTGCCGTACCTTACTTTTGTTTCTTCTCAAAAGCACTACTATGACGTAATCCATACAGCCTATCACATCGCCATAGTCACAGCACAGGCACACGCTGTAAAATTTTCCAACGTAGCAACAGTGTCTTTTCATTTTCTCAGCATTGTTGCATGTATCTGCTCCTTTGGGATTCCTCACTTCTAGAATCGTCTGCCTACAAATCATAATCCCTTCTGTTTTCCTCCTTTCCATTTACGTTTCAACCTACAAGACCCTGCTGCCTCCTACCACACCCCACCAAGCCTGTTATTCAATTAGCAGTTCACCAAATCAAGCGTCAATGTTTCCTTTTCCTGATTTCACATCTTAATCTCGCTGCAACAGTCATTACCCCGGCATTAAAATTGTTCTCTTTTCTTTCCTGTTACGCCATCTGCTTTCCTCACCAAATCCTTTATTCTTTTTAGTGAAGCTGAGTGATTATGACAATATATTCAATAAATCATTACACTTAATTACATTCACCTGTGTTTTCTGTACTGTGCTTTTTCATTAAATTTAAAGTGGCGGAGTCATTCATGATTTAAGGACTTTTAAGCATATCAAGGCAGATGAGAGAGAGAGTCATTATAATTTCTCCTCTTTTTGGAAAAAGATAGATGAGTCTTGCCATGCATAGACACTCCTCGTATCTTTGACAATGTGACTAATGAGTTTTAACTTTCTTTTCTTTTCTTGACTATAAAATTTATTTCTTCATGATTCCATGAATAACTTTTTGAAACTAGGATCTCTTAAATACTGTCTTTTTCTAACACAAATAACTATAAAAATCTACTTTAAAAAATCTACCTGTTGAAAAATGTGTGCAAAAATCACAAAATAATTACTTGTCTCTGGGTACAAATTTCATTTTGGTGTCATAAATTGCATACATGATGTTCAGGTTCAATATTTTCTCTCAAAATTTAGGTATCAATAAAGCAATTATAAATAAGACAAACTTATAGAGTATAAATTAAGGCTTAAAGGAAGCTACATGATCACTCTCTTATGCCTTCGTATTTATTAACTAGGGAATTGTGCTGGATTGAGTTTATCAGAAACAGACCCAGAGCAAGGGACTCAGCACTGAAATTTTAGCAGAATATGCCCACACGTCACAGCCCAGTGGCTTGAAATGAGGCACTGAGGCAAAGGTACAACTTCAGGAATATTCTTGGCCTTTGGCACAATCCTGAGACAACTTGGAGTCTGAGTTATTCAGCAAGGATTATACTGCTTAGGAGAGAGGACAGTGGCTTTTGCCCTTCTACTGCCGTTCTCTGGACAACTCCACCCTGAGAAGAGGGAATTTCTCAGGTACTCTGACTGGCTGTCTGCCAAAATGCAGCAACAACCCAAGGAGACTCCTCTGAGGGATGAGTGGAGAAGAGACACACTAGCACCCAGAAGGTGAGCGGGCCTAACCAATTCATGCAGGAACAGATTGAAGAAACAGGTAATACAAGTAATGTGTGGAAAAACTAAACACAATAGAACAGTCAGTCAAGTGATCTGATATAGAAAACAGTAAGTAGCAACCTAACTGTTCACTCCAAGTATCACTGAAAGAAACCTCCAAAAATAGAAGAAAGGAAACAATAGGCTTAAGAGCGATTATCCAAAACTCTAGATTAAATAGATGAGTTCTCAGAAATATAGAATTTTTCTAAGTAACATAAGGGGAAACCGAATATTTTAATACTGAGTACCCAAACAACAACTTTTAAATTAGCGTTTATAAATGACATCATCCCATGCAGAAAAAGTCGAATGCAGGGAATTATAATTAACTTCCAGTCCTTTAAGAAATAAATATCACCAATTCTAGACAAATTCTTCCAAAGGAGAGAGGAAAAGCAAATCTTGTCAAAATTTATTTGATGAAGCCAACTCAAAATTTGATGAGTTAACTCCTTCATAAATACAGATGCAAATATTTATAAATAATTTAGAAACTAAATCTGGCAATATTTCAAAAGATTGTCAGGGTAATATCAAGTTGATTTCAAGACGAGATATTGAATTAACATTCGAAATTAAAATATTAACAAAATACATTAAAAGAACAAGTAACCAAATTTATACAGTCAAGGTACATTTTGAAAATCTACTGAAAGACATTTACTACTAAGTAATTTAATATCAAAATAGTAGATGAGGAATAGAGTAAAATTACCTTTAATTAATTGTGGCTACATTCAAGACCCCTTTGACAAACTTTTAAAGCAATTCTGGAATGTTAGCATTTTCCCAGAATGCCAGGCACAAAATAAAGACTAAACCTACCATAACTCTATTATTCATCATTATGCTGGGATTCTAACTCACAGCAATAAAACAAGGAAGAAAGCGAAAAAAAATGTGGGTTCAGTTACAAGGACCCCTATGGCTGTAGCTCAGTGGTAGAGCATGTATTTAACACACACAGAGCCCTGGGTTGGATCCCAGCACCACAAGTACCTATGTCCATAAGATTCTAAGAACCGTGGAATGAGAAAATAAAAATATCAAGATGGATGATATGATTGCATATCAAGACAATACATAAATAAGAAAACTACAAATACTAATTATAGAATTAATTGATGCATTTAGGAAGAACGCCAAATATAAGGTCAATATATAAAATTCCAATTTAATTGTCTTTGAGCAATAAGTCTAAGGTAAATAGTTTTATTTCACTTTAGTTTTGTTTAGATTTATTTCATTTTAGTTTAGTTTAATTTAATTTAATTTAGTTAGTTTATGGTAGTGGGGTTTGAATCCCTGGTCCTGTGAATGCTAGCTAGATAATCCGCTGCTGAGATACATATTTGACATAGGTAGAAGGTAATTTAACCATTGATTAATTGTTCTTATTAATATAAAATCATATACCTAGGACTAAAACAAACACCGTGTGACACATTCAGGGTTGTATTTATTAACGGAAATTAAAGGAAGACAAATATTGGTAATGGAAAGGGGTGCATCAGGTTCTCACAACTGAGGATTCAGTATAATAGAGCTGCCCAGCTCCCACGTTGGAATTGTGTTTTAGAGTACATGCCGAACACATACTTTAAAATTTGTGTGTTTTTCTCTTTGTGGGTCCTGAAAAGTTGGTTCTAAGACATATGGAAATGCAAAGTGCTAAGAATAGACAGATGATTTTAAAGCAAGGTGAGATGATTTGTTGTACAGGATATGAAGACCTTTTTTACCTTCGGTGTAACGACATTGTAGTATTTTATAAAAATAAAATGATAAAACAAGAGAGGCAAAGCACAGACTGAGACATCTATAGATATTTCTTCTATACAAATGCATACTTTGCCACATAGTAGCATGCGGTTTTTTTCAAAATTTATCTACACAGATGGACATACCAGATTCCTACTTTATGTCAGAAAAAAAAATAAGTGTAAATGGATTGTAGATCTACATATACACGGGAAGTGATCAAATCATCTCCCAGAAAACATTCTGTGAACATACATTGACGACTTTGTGGTGCCCAACACAAATAACTAACACTTAGACAAGCACCGAGTGCTCTCAGACAAAACGAAGACACATGTAATAGATTTCATACAAAACCAAAACCACTTTTTCAATGAGACGCTATTAAGACACAGAAAAAGTGAAAAGTGAATCAAAAAATTATTTTTAAGATTCATGAAAATGGATCTTACACAATGTTCTTACACAAAAAGAACTTGTGTATATTAAATTTTAAATATCAGATAACCCAATTTATAAAAAGAGTTAAAGTGTCTTAGCTAAACACTTCATATAAAGAATAAATTCCAACAGCTAAAGTGCAAATAAAAGGTATTCAAACCCATTACCTACCAAGAGAATATTGACTTAAAATTAAATAAAATATTATTGTATACCATGTTTAGTACAATGGCAGAATTTCCAAAATGAGCAAACATTGTGAGAAAGCACACAGGTAGATATACACCACATCTACTATTGGCACAGTATGAACTATGGTAAACAGTATGGTATTTCCTAACAAAGTTAAACAGAAATATACTTTATCAGGTTGACATAGACGTCCAATCAAAGTGCATGCACATGGAATTAATGTGAGCCTGAACGACCCAGGCACGAAACAGTATGTATAAGTCTAACGATCTAAATTTCATGATAGACAAGTCGAAGCAAACTGCCAGAAGTCAGGATGGTGCTAATCGACGAAGATAGCACAAGGCAGGATTGATCATGACAGCATTTTTTTCCATTTTCAAACTATAGTTGACACGACATAGATATAAATTGTAAAATAATATTTGAATTTTCAGTTTCTGTTTAGCCATATTTATGCTTTACAACAAACACTTTAAAATAGGCTGATATATACACAAATTCAGAAAAATTAAGTCATTAATCCAAACCGGAATCCAGTAGTTGCTTGGGGGCTTTCTCTAGCATTGAAACCAACAAGATACATACAGAGAAAGAAAAACAGAGAGAAATAGATGTTGGAGTCGCTTCTGTGATTACAGTGAGTGCCGAGTCTGAACTCTACAGCCCAGGTCCAAAGGCTGGATGTCCAAGAAAAAGCTACTGTCTGGTTCAAATATGATTGCCACCAGCAAGCAAGATTCCTTCATGACTCAGAAAGTACAGTCTAGTGATATAAAGGCTATAGTCATTCAAAAATACCCTCATGGAAGCCTCTGGATATATATTTGCCCATATAACTGGGCAACGTATCTCAGTCACATTGACATATATTATTAACCCTGGCATTGGTTAATCTTATAGAGGCTGATTTACTTGAGTTATATTTGAATGAGGTTTTTAGAAAGCTTTTTGTTGGGGGGAGGGGGGCAGGGAGCAGGGATGAATCTGAAAGAGCAAAAGCTAGGTGGCATGAAAACAAAACGGGCATTTGATTCATGTACCAAGCCCATGACTGCATTTCTGCAACCAGAAAAATAACAACTTCAGGAAATAGGGGGAGAGATAAACTTGATACAAGTTTCTGAGACTTACTTTGATAATTGCTTTTGTCTTGTGTACTGGAAATCAAGTATAGCACAACGATTAAAAAAGGCATTTTCCCCATTCAGCCATTTTCAGCCTTTGTTATCCTCAAGATATGATAGGAAGGCTAGGCCAGAAGCTCTGGAAACACAGGCTACAGCATGCTAATGCTACCTTCGCATTGGTCCCAGCAGGTCTCTGTGATCCTCCTTCCATGTGGTTCTACTGAAGTTCGTTTTATTTTATTTTTATGGTGTTATATTTATGAATGCATAATTTTAAGTTATGTCAAAATAGATAACATCGTCTAAAGCTATTTTTCATCTGAGAAAGAAAGTAATTCTCAGGTAAATTGCAGGTCACGTACCCAAGATGATTGAAAAGTGAAGAGTGTTGAAAATATCCCGTTTTATTTAAATCGATGAAAGAATGGGGGGAAATGTTAGGTGATGTCATCTGAGGGCTCAGAAATGGAGATATAGAGTAATTAAATAATATGGACTAAATGTTAATATTTTGACCAAAAATTGTTTATACTAAAAAGCTCATGAGCAACAAATACACACACGTATATAAATACCTATGAATTTTAACTTTAACATTGAATTTTAATAGTGTTTAATAAGAACAAAATTTCAATTATAAGTGTAAATCTATGTAAAACAGTGAATTCTTCTCTCACTATTCATTGAAAATTTAACTGTAGAGAGTCATTCTGGCTTTTTACAGAATGGCGAATCTTAACAACAAACCATCAGATAACATCTAGTCACCTCTGACTAGTCTATATTTAAAAATGAATGTTCTTGAGGCTGGAGGAATAGCACAGTGATTAGAGTTTGCCTAGCAAGTGCAAGATCTTGCATTCAATTTCCCAGAACCACGTAAACACGTCATGGTGACACATGCTTGTAATCCCAGCAATTGGGAGGCAGGAAGATTTCTGTGAATCTGAGCCCAGTCGGGGCTTCAAAGTGACCTCAAGACCAGCCTGGACTACAGAGTGAGTCCCTGCCTCAGAAAAAAAAAAATGCAATTAATTTATATCTTCTCAAGTTTACAAAGAAAATAAATATGTTAATGGGTCAATAGTCAATATAGCTCACTTTATTTTAATTTTATGGCCTGACATTCTAATCCATGAGATTTATGAATGTGTAATCTTAAATTATGCAACAACATATAACATCATCCAATATTACTTCTCTTTGGAGAAACAAAGTGATTCTCCTGAAAATTTCAACATGTAAATTTTCATACAGGTCTCTTAATCCTCAAAAATAAAGTATTGTAAAGAAAGTGCTATATTCATAACTCTGTTTACATGTTAAATATTTAATTATGACTTGCAGACGTCCTGCAGATTACATTTTCTAACATCCTTAAATCCACTCTGCCATAAAGATTCAGAATAAAATAAAGAAGTTGCTAAAAACGGCACCAGGTGAAAGGCCATCACGATTTCACTGTCTTATTGTGGTTTTTGAGAATATTTTGGGATGACGTGTTGATAGTCTCAACTCCACTTTAATTTCCACTTCAATTTCTTAAGTCTCTTTGATTTTTAAATACAGCGGAAACTGAAGGTGGCTGCCTCAGCCTGACCCCGGGGCGTACCTAGCCTTCCAAACCCAGTTCTGTCCTTAGCTGCTCACAGGCTAGCAGCTGCCTTCCCGTGCCCCTCCTGCATTAAATGGAGTGATGCGCACGCAGTTTCCTGTCCGAGGGTTTCACATGCGCTTAGTGTTTGTTACACAATCACAACCATGACAACGTAACGATGACTGACACAGAAAGACTCGCCTTGAAAATCTGAACCAAATGATCATGTCTCTGATAGGCAGGCCTAATACCCCAGGGACCTCCAGGAGTGGAGCAGCGCCTGTGTGCCACGCGAGACAAGCTGCGGACCAGGGCAGCAGTCTCACCGCTGCTCACCTGGGTCATTCTGCGATTGAAATTCAACTGATCTGCCAGGACTTGGAAAATGGATAACATTATACTAGCATCTGTCTCTTCGTTCAACTTAAAGGCATCTTAGATGAGAGGGAAAATAGGATGAAGTGAGTATGTCGTTGGCGCATAGAAAACGTAATTTGAAAACCGGTGCGGTGGCACAAGTCTGTCACCCAGCGCTCTCAGAGGCTGCAGCAAGTTCCAGCCCAGTGCGGGAAGCTGGACCAAGTCATGTCACCGGAAAGAAAGGATGCAAAGGCTAAGACCCCGCTCAGTGAACAGGCCCCGGTGCAATGGTGCAATGCCTCCTACCAAAACAAACGAAGCAAAACACACACACACACACACACACACACACACACACACACACACACACACACACACAAAGGAGAAAAGAATCCCAGGTTGAATTCTGAAACACAGATCTTAAACTCCTTAAACAAACAGCCCTAGAGGTTAAATGGTCAGTCAAAGCAGAATGAGCACACCTACTTGGAAATCCTTCGGCGTCACGTGGCTACAGGTAAAGCTAATGAAAACGCCTGCGTGTGAGAACAGCTACCTGGACCAGCCTTGGGGCCAGAAGCGATTCGGGTGCAGTTAAGTCATGCAAGGATGATATGCAACCCCGAGGCTTTCCACTTGAGAAATTCACAGACTAAGTCTCTGTTGTTGCCACTGCAAACGCGGATAGAACATGTTAGAGCTGTCTCTTAGGTACTATCGCTCCAGACTCGGCCAATTTTGAAAGTGAAAGTCTCATTAATAAGGGACAATGATTTTCTTGGGATTCTTCAAGTCTGTTTATTTCATCTTTAATTTTTAAATTTCCAAGCAACAATTTCTTACGCCTGTGGTGGTGCATGGCTCCACGATGACTTGTGTTTTGTGCACATGGAACAATAGGAACGATTTTAAATAGAAACATTTTCTTGCTCAAATCTCTCTCCCCGGAACCTGAAATTTAAAATATTCTTTTACTTAAAAATGCTCAGGCCAGTGACATCCATCAAGTGTCCAGAACAGGTAACTACATGTGACAGTCTTACCTCCCGGGTGAAATCTACTTGTAAACGTCTGACAGCCTTCATCCGTGTGCCCATCTGCAACATGTAATGTGACCATAGATGGGGCGATGGGCAGAGCTCAGCAGGAGGGTGGCTGCCCAGCACCTGCAAGGCCCCGGGTATAATCTACAAAGCTGCAGAAGGTAAAACATAATAACACTAATGAATAAATTAATAGTAAAGAAATTAGTATAACAAAATAAAACAGTAAGCCTGTCACTTAGGGCCAGGTGGCCTTTGAGCTGGACCATTAACCTTTCTGTACTACTCTTAATCGCCTGATACAGCCAGTAATATCCAACACAGGTGGTAGATTCACATCTCTCAAACATTTTATAACTGTTACGATCATTAAATGTTTTAATTCGTTTATTTTAGCTGGTGTCTAAATCACCAATACTGTACATATTTATGAGGTACTCTGCAATTTTTTTAAATAGGTAACAAAGCTAAAATCAGAGTATGTAGACATATATATTTCAAATATTTACCTTTGTTTTATAATAAAAAAGCATACAAAATATTTTCAGTTAGCTTTTTTGAAATGCACTATATGTTATTGTTACCTATACTCGGTCAACCTTTCAACAGAACACCAGAATTCTGACTATTTACCCGGACCTGAGTACCCATCTACTAACTTTGCCAGAATCAAACTGTGATATACATATAGACCAAACTCCCAAGCTGTATGTAACCAATATGTAAATCAGTGTGCCTGACATATACAAATAAAAAGGCTGTACAGAGAATAAACAAGAATTCTTGTATCAAAATAGATGGGCTTACCTACATTAAGCTTAAATTAGCTAGATGACTCCTTTTTAAATTCAAGAACTCACTTCTAAAATAAGTAATGTAATTAAGTATTTATGTTCTGGTAATAAAGGACAGCTAAATTATTTTCTTCACTCTTGTACACTTAGGCAACATAAATTATATGCTAGAGTCAACAGAACACAGAACTGCATGACCCCTTCAGAAATTTTTCTACATCTTTAAATATGTATACCAAAATTTTAGATTTAGATAAAAGGTTAAAATGCAATTCATTGTGAGATATTAAAACATGTGAATCAAAATAGCAAAACTCGGGGGAGAGGGGGCCAAAAAAAATAGCAAAACTCACTCAGAGATAGAAGTCATCAACTTCTTCAAAGATAGCAATAGCTATAAATAATAAAGAACATAATAAATAATAAATGAAAAAAATTTTAAATGACAACAATCTTCCCTTTATTGGTGAGGTTGGAATTCTAATGTATCAAAAAAAAAAAAAGATTAAGAAACTGTAAGTATGTAAGATAGATACCTAAGGTTTGTTTTCTTCTCTCTCTCTCTCTCTCTCTCTCTCTCTCTCTCTCTCTCTCTTTCATACACACACACACACACACACACACACACACACAGGGTCGCACATAGTTTTAACACACGGTAACGAATGTCACAGTTTATGCAATGTTTTTGCTCCCATGTTCTGAGACTTGGCTTCTGTATTTTTCAATGTGGCTCTAACAATTTACCCCAAACTAAGTAGCTTAACAAAACAAATTGAAAATGTTACAGTTTTGCAGATCGGACAGCCAACATGAGCCTCATTGTGCTAAATACACCAAGCATCCCATACCCTCGCGTTCCTTATTGAGGTGTTAGGCGATCACGTCTGCTCTTGTCTGACTCAGCTCCTAGAGGTGACAGCCATCCCCTGCATCGGGCCTCTTCCTCCTACTCCAGAACCAGCAGGGCTAATTTTATGCCCAGCAAAAACGGAACCAACTTCTAGCAACCCCCAGGCGAGCTCTACTTTTCCAGCCATTGACAAAGAAATGTCCTGAGATTTTATACCAATTTCCTGAATGCACAAATGCCAAGTCAGTGCCCGCAGTTCGGCAGTTATTTGTCTTTGGAGGAGTGGCTTTGCGAATAAAACATAGACGAGCCTGAAGCGTCTCTCCAAGTAAGAAACCTCTGTAACAATGGTGCCGATTCTGGGGTGGTTTGCAAAGGGATTTCTGAGGAAACTTGATTTCCAGACATTTCACCTTATAAGAGCTGCCCGATTTCTTCTAACTTTTAACCGCTCTTAAATAGACTGTAAGATCTCCCTTACGACACCTGACTGACAGGCAGGGATGCACTGACATCTGATCTTAAGAGAAGAGAAGTGCATGGCATCGCCTGCCCAGGTTCCTTTCAGGACAAGCACCTCTTAGGCACAACACACAGGAAACTGTGTCCAGTTATCTGCATGCCTTTCCGGAGAAGAGGTACGGTACCGCCTCGAACTTCAGCGTGTTAAAGAAATGAATCAGACCAGGAGAAAATGCCCGTCTCCCAGGCAGCCTTCCTCACTTTCAGCCAAAGCTCTCTTCTTCTCATTACAAGATAAGTTCTGGCCTCATAATTCCCTAGGTTCTCTGGTGAAATGACTGCTACAGTGTAAGTTCCACATGCCAGGCCGTGTACTCAATATGAAGGGAAACACACACAGAAAGAAAGATAGAAAAAAGAGAAGAGAGAGAGTGAGAGAGTGAGAGGAAGGAGGAGAAGGAAGAAGAAGAAGAAGAAGAAGAAGAAGAAGAAGAAGAAGAAGAAGAAGAAGAAGAAAAGGAAGAATAAGAGAGAGATTCTTCCATGACAAAGAATTGTCTCATACTATCGCAAAGATCTGGTCCCAGGTCTGCAGCCAGGAAGCCAGAAACCCAGAACAGCCAGGAAGCCAGAAACCCAGAAGAGCAGGTGCTCCAAGCTCTACTCCGAGTCTCAGGGCATGGGAGCTAGGTGGCCCCACTCCCAAGCTTTCTGTCCCTCTATGATCATACAATTGTTCTGAATTCCTAAAGAAGAAGGGACCTGAAAGTAAGCTGCCAACCAGATGACTCACCATCTTTGCTAAAGGAGCTTAATTAGAGATTTACTGACAATCCCTACCTTCGTTTAATCGAGCTAATTGGGTGTCTAATTGGGTGTCACATGATAACTGATACACAGATCTATCACGGTAGGAAATCCATAATTTATTGTCAAAACCTATAAATTAATTGGTAGCAATATTAGTGTGCTTTATGTTGACACTGAATTAAATTCACAAAGAAATGATAGAGGAATTGCAGGTGGCCTATGTGGGAGAATGGACGAGAGGAAGCAACGCTGAGAGAAAGGGAAGGACTAACTTTGTCCTCGTAGAAGTCATAGCACTGCGTACTTCCTTTAAGATATACAAAGGTGTACTTTGTGAACAAATAAACTGTGACGGGGACTTCCTGGTTAGCACCCCTTGCACTGTAGCTGCTACACTAAACTTGAAGACAGACCTATTCCTTGAGTCTCATCATTATTTTTGTACTTTGAAGAAAATAAATTTAATTTTAAAAATCATGAAAGCCTCCTTTAATTAGTATTTGTTTTTAATAATTATCTCATGATTTTCAATGTTGGGGGATTTTTTTTTTTACTATCTTTCTAGTAACTGGCCCATCACTTAAAAGAGACAAACTTAACTTTTCAGTGTCTTAAACTAGAAAGTTATGCAAATAAATGCACAGTTCATTCTACCTGGCATCCCAACGCACCTGAGTTGTTTGTGTAGTTTCTAAAGGTTCGTGTTTAAGAAGAGAGTTAGTTTAAAATGTTTTCCATGTATTTCCAATATCTAAACGACTGAAGCAGAAAAATGAGATAAAATCTAGAATGATTCTTTCTGCATCTCAGACTACTGCCTCCCACAATGTGATCACGGCCCTGGGTTTCCTTCAAAGCACCACTGCTCATTACCATTCACTCAGCGTCCTCCCCTTTGCTCAGAAAATAGGAAACTCAATTCCTGTGATGGCCATTGGAACTTTTGACAATTTGATGAAGAAATCTGGAGAGTCAGAGGGTAAGCAAAGAGCTGTTTTTCCCCCGTATCAGAAAGCAGTCCTGAAGTGGTAAATATGCAGTTTGGGTTCTGTTCTTGGTACTGTATCCTGGCCTGCCTGCCCCTAGTTTTAAATTGGGAAGCATTTCAGAGAATTCTCTGAACAGTAAGTATTTTTTCCATCTTCTCTTGTGATTTTCTACTTCTATTAGATGAAGCAGGAGGCACTGAGAGCCAGTGCAGATGGAAGCAGGGTCTGTGTCCCAAACATTCATTTTTCTTCACTCTTTCCGTCTGCATCCTCCTCACCTCTTACCAGCCAGGGAAATTTATTGTAACCTCTAGAAAGTCACAAAAGAATCTCAAGCCATATTCTGTTGTGCTGTGAATACAGGTAGGAGAAACAAAACCCAAGGTGAACAAAAGTAGAAATAAATCTTGAGCCTTTGCCTCTGCTATCATCCCATTTCAATTCACCTAACACGTCCATTTCTCTGAGGGAGGAAATATGTGCTCCAGATCCCTCCCTCTATCCCAGCCAGGCTCACCTGCCTTCCCTAAGACAATCCTGGATTTCCTCTTGTCTTGGCTGAAAATGCTGCACGGAAGTGGCCATCCAGACACAAATCAGTGACAGTAATATTATTAAACTAAAGGACAAAGATGAGTCTGGGAAAATACTCTATTTAAAACGTGAGAAGCCAAGAGACCTTGCAAACATTTAGGTCAAGCTGAGTGACTAATTCTCAGTGAGGGTGATTTTTTCCACCCAATCAAGGATGACTTGATCACAGTTAGAAACATTTCTTGCTGTTACAGTGAGGGGATTCTACTGGCTTCTAGTAAGTAAGAGCCAGAGAGCGTGTCGAACAACCTTCAACGTGCTCAACAGACCAGATACGGCAAAGAAGGTGTGATTTAAATTTTAATTGTGCCATGTTTAAGAAATTCTGGGTTGAATGTTAATCTTAAAACCTACTAATGTTAGAAGGAGTGGTAAAACCTGAGAGTGCAGGAGAAATGTATTGCTTTATTTTGGGTCTTAAAATGGGAATATGATATGGAGTGCTATATTACACTTTTAACGCAGACAGGAAGTTCCGATGAAACACATCTTCCAACACCTCCAGATGCTTCATTCTCTTCACTTCAGCACCCTGAGCTCTTGCAGTCGCTAATGAGTGCAGCCTCTGTTTCAGCTTCTATATTCCTAATTTTTCCTAGAAATTTTAAAATAAAGAGCTTCTTCTCCTCTACATAACAGTAGGGGGTCCTGTGTCCGTGGCTGAGTTTCAGCATGTCTAACACGTGCATTGAGGTACCTTCCTTCCTCAAATGTCATCTTCCCTCCAAATCATCCTCACATCCCCTAGGAGAAGTTTAATAACTTTTTTTCCATAAGTACTTAGTGCTCATCTCAGTTCTAAGTCTTATAGTATTATTATACTTATGACCTAGTCTCCTCAGGCCCTCACCTATGAGCTCGTCCAAGAAAGAGACCACACCCTATTTCTTCTGAAAACTACGCAAGGGGCTTGGAGCAGATTAGACACCAGATATGTATCAGTGGGATCAATGAATGGAAGCGAGGATAGTATTTCAACTCTACGATTCATAAGGTCTTGATTTGGTTCTGTAGATTTAATGACGCTGAGTATGATTTAAAACCTCATTCATACAGATCTTGCCTAATAATATAATATAGGTGCTTATTGCACCTTCAGAATTTAGTGTTAGAGATCTTCAAGTTGGCATGGGTCACACATGCAGACATAGTTCCAGATGTTCATACCACTAAATCCCAATCACAGCACATGCAGAGACCAGAAGACATACAGAAGGGAGAGGAGAAAGTTGGAAGGCATGGGGGGCGGGGAGGATCAGTGGATTTCAAACACAAGTATGTGTGAGCAAATGGTCCCCAAAGACTTGGATCTCCTATGATTCCATCTTTAGAACCCCAGAAGCTGTGAGTCCCCCTTTGCCCTGCTCATGCCCGTATCGTGCATTCCCGGCTGCTGCTTGTAAGAGAGAGCCACACATCTTACTCACCAAGAACCTAACAAGGGTGTAGGGTAAGCAGAGGTACCCAGAGAGCTCCAAAGCAGTAGGACCACCCCCCCCCCAGCCCGCGCCCTAACAGAATGACAATTGGATAGGACAGCTTCTGCTCCATCTTCCTCGGCCTTATCCAGTTTGATGACTGAGCCTGACTGCTGCATAGTTTAGTGAACGTTTTTGGTTTGTTGAGACAGAATCACTCTGTAGTCCAGGCTGATACTGCCATCAATATGTAGCCCAGGCCTGACTTTAAACTCGCAGCAATCCTCATGCCTTGGCCTCCTACATACAAGGAATCCAGGTGTGCACCACCGCACGCATTCTTTGTGTACTAGGAGAGCGAACCCTTGGTCTTTCACTTGCTATGTAGGCTAAGCACCGAACTCTGCCCCCAGCCCCCCGGTCTTACTGAAGTACAGCATCAAACAGAAATTCCTGGGCCATTTAGAATTTTCAAAATTCAGATACATTTGGGAATTATGTGGACACAATTTTTATCTTTCAACACCGGGCCTTTCTTCCGAGGACGTGACAGCGTTTGTCCCTGTAAAGAGAGGCCTGTGAGAGCCTCGGGATCAGAGATTCCCCCTGAGATACTGCAAGCACCAGCACCTTATCTCATCTAGGCAAAGATGCTCACCTATTAAGTATCTCTTGGATTCGCAGGGATTAAGATGTGTACAAAGTAAACCGCGAAACGCCAGTCTAGGCAGAGTCCACCCTACAACATTTTGACAGTTCCCAGTAATGAGGAAACGCTGGCGATTACTCCCGTTTACTCTCGTCTTGATCTGTCTCAGTCGCATATTTTACATGATTTTTATTAGAAGTAGAAAAGCATCCTGCATTCAGTGTCACATATTCGTGGGAATGAAACAGATCCTGGGTAGAAGCGGAATTTTTTATGTTCTTGGCCTTGCTCAGAACCACAGGAAAAGTATGTATTAATGCCTTTTTCCAAAAAAAATGCTGAATGCTAAAAAGCCACATATGGTTTTTACTTAGTATACTCTGACCTTTCTGTCACATTCCTTAGAATTCATCAAGCTGGATTTTATTGCACCTCATGTTTAACAATAGCAATGTATAATTTAGTCTTGTTCTTTCCAGTAGCTAATCTTTCTCTCTCTCGATTCGTTTTCTTTCCCTGTCTCTCTCTTCTCCCCATTCCAGGACAAACTATTTTCTAAATGATGCAATCAGATGCACAGGGCTTTGAATCCTAGACCAGCAATTTTGTGTCATCTGCATTAATTCCTCCCTGACAGGAGCTGGTGTGTCCTTCCTCCTCTTCCAACTTCTTACACTCTTCTCCCTGTACAACGCTCTACAGACTTACTGTTTGCATCTTAATATTGTTAGTAAATCAAATAGCACCGTGCCTTTTCTTTACATACAAACAGAGAAAGAGAAAAATATTTTGAATCATGGTACTATTAGAACTACAATTTCAACTCTTTGTACAAAATCGGAAAAACATTCAAGTTCTGTATGAAACATATATAATTGCTAAATACAAAAGTTCAGTTACATTCTTACTTAAAGAAACCTTGAGACTGGAGGAATGGCACAGCAGTTAAGCACTTGCCTTGCAAGTGTGAAGCCCTGGATGAACTGTGCGCTCCTGTTATCCTAGCACCGGGGAGGCTGAGGCAAGAGGATTGCTGTGAGTCCAAGGCTAACCTGGGCTCCGTAGTGAGTTTAGGACTTGCCTGGTTGCCTGGGCTACAAAGCAAGACCCTGTCTCAAGAGAGAGAGAAAGAGAGAGAGAAGTGCCTGCTTATTGGTTAATGCATGAATAGAAAGTTGCAAAAAAGTCATCTTGTTCATTAACACAACACTTAGGTTAACTCCTAATTGGTCAAATTGATCAAATTGTGTGATAGGGTCACATTGTTTAAGATCCATAAATAAGACATCTTCTTGAAAAGCAAACAAAAGAAGAGACTAGTGAACTCTGTTTTAGAGGATTAAAAAAACTGAGTAGATTCTTATATAACCCCACCCTCCAAAACACCCCTGTGTGGTGTGTATCACTGGACGCATTTGAAAGGGCCCAGGAAGAGTTCTATTCACAAGCAACATCCACGGACAAAGGAAGCCTGTGTGAGCAGAGGAGACTCCATAGGGATACCAGAGAGAGGTTTCCTCTTAGCATCTGACTCATTAATATGGTTTTTAGAAGCAACTAGAATGCAAAATATACTACATAAATACGACAAAACCGAGAGCTAATAAACATTATAGAAATTACTTATACTTAAGCAGTTTATTTTCATTAAATTTTGGATAGAGATCCATTTTCTCATACGTAAGACGTTTCATGAGCAGTTTTAGTTTAGGACACTATCCCACTGTGTTAGTATTTTAAAAGAGATAGATACATAAGATTACTTTAGAAAGAATTTCTCTTCCCTATGGAACCGCACAGCCACGCGTTGAGAGTCCTGAGCTCCACTTCCGGAAGCCCCAGCGTGACTGAGGATGGAAAGCTCTCGGAGCCAGGCTCGTGTTCCTGCCTTCCCTTCCGCATTCTCCGATTGTTTTATAACTGCCTACAGGTAAGGACGTTGACGTCAGGTATGGATTGTGAGTACAGAGGGCTGCGTCTGGGTGTCGTCACTCAGCTCCTTGGGATAGTTTCTTTCGCCCTCCCAGGACACTCACCTTTGGCACAGGGAGCGCAGACTCTTGACACCAAGGCCAGCACAAACAGGGTGAGGCAGGCTGAGCCAGGCATCACGCACCACAGGACGGAGGACGAGGCGAGGGTACGGTACAAACAGAGTAACGATCTGCCAGCAAAAGACAAAGTTTATTTCCCTGGGAAACGTCCCTGCAGAGAGTACCAACCAGCAAACGCAATACTTCAAGCTGCTTGTCTGGGATATATTTTCTTATCGGGCAATGCATTTCTTATCGAAACAAAAAAGGAAAATGGATCCGAGGCTAATGCTGGTAAGTTAACAGATAGAACGTGACGCAGGAAACATTAATTTATCACGGCACTGCCAGGAGACAAAAGAAACAAAATAACAAAGGAAGAAGAAAAGTGTAGAAGCGAAGCAACAGAAACCTCGTTATGCGAAACGTATTAACTAGGACTGAGGATAAACAACAATAGAGTTAAAAGTAAAATATTTGAAATAGAAAAGGAGGATATATTAAGGTTCCATCTCTTCCCTGAATTAAAATGCCAAATGCTTGCCATTTAAATAAAGCCTGGAAACAAAGACTCTTCCTTACCAAAAAGAATAAGAGATAATATTTGTGTTTAATTGTCATATTGAAAACGTAAATCATGAGTGAAAATTCTCATCCAATTTGAATTCCCAGAATAAATTTTATTAGGCATCTGCTAGCCAATTAATCATGTAGACATCTTTGGTTATCTAGTATCAAAAAGAAATAATGTTATCTTTTTTGCAATGACATTTAAAAGCATTATTAATAGTGCTATGCATTTATAAACCACTTTAGAAAGTATAGAATTAAAGGAATAAAATTAAAGTCATAAAAATGATTGACTTGATTGACTTATCACATACTATAGGAGGCATTCTCAATTGCAGTAACCACAAGTCAGGAGTTAGATTCCTTCTGATGTCTATGCTTCATTAGATCATCAATAACGTCACCACACATAAATCCCAGCAGCACACCAGGTAAATATAGCATGCAATCTACTATTAACATAGCTGCATATTTATCATTTATCTTCTTTGCAATAGGCCTAAGTAAATAACCCATCACTTATATTTTTAATGCAGATTTAATGAGCACCAATATTAAGTCAAATGGTGTTATGTTACAAATTTTAAAAATCCAAAGACGTCTGATTAACCCATGTGCATAGCACGTTGACGGCCCAGAAAAGAAATATCTATGCCAGTTGCCATCCTCTCTGTAACAGGGATTTCCAAAATGACCTGTGTGAAGTCTTACTTGCATCTCAATGAAATCGCTAGCGTGCCTCCCAGTAACACACCCTCTATGCCCAGAAATTACAACTTCCAGACCAGCAGAGATAAAGTCAGAAAAACAGCAAGCAAAACTGTGCTAGTGCATCAGGAGGGTGATGGTGTGTGAACTTCGCTCATTCCCACCCCTTGATCCTTGGACTCACAAATCTTGCACTGATAAGAGATTTTTCTTTCCTTGTTTTGGGTAGTTTAGCTAGAAGCTTATCAATCACACTTATTCTTTTAAAGACCCAAATCTTTCATTAGTTGATTTTTTTATCTCAGTTTCACTAATTTTTGCTCTAATCCTTACCACTTCTTTTCTTCTAATACTTTTGGATTCAGACGGCTTAACGTTTCTCTAGGATCTTAAAGTCCACCATTAAATTCTTTATTTGATACTGCTCTGTTTTCTGAAAATGTGCATGCATAACTATTTTTATGATGTGCTTCCATTGTTATTTGATTCTAGGAAGTTTTCTGGTTTCTTTCCTAATTTCTTCTATTGGCAAATGCTTACTTAGAATATGTTATTTGGTCTCCATGAATTAGTATATGTTCTGTAGGCGCTGTTTGTTACAGATTTCTAGTTTTATTCTGTTATGATCTAAAGGTATACAAAAATTATATCACTCCTCTCTACTTATTTTTTGCCCATTTTATTGATATGTATAAGTGCAAATTTTTGAGTTTACGTTGATCTTGAGCATTTAGTGCACATATGTATCTTGGCGAAGTTACAAGACCTTCCTCTCTTTACTTTCGACCCTTCCCCTTCCCACGCCCCCATCCCATTCCCAGTTCCCATTATTTTCCACGTTAAATTCCATGAGATAATTGTGATCCGAGTTTCTCATATCAGAGAAACCATTTGATATTTCACCTTCTGCTTCTGACTCACATCACTAAGCATGGTGGTCTCAAATTTCCCCCATTTGCCTACAAAAGCCTTGAACCTATCTGACTTTATAGATGCATAGTATTTCTTTGTGTATAAATAGCATAGTTTGTGTATCCATTGGTCTGTTGATGGGTATTTTGGTGTCTTCCACATTTTAGCTGTTGTTAGTTGTGCTGCTATGAACATGGGTACACATGTATCTCTGTTGTGTGTTTTTAACTCTTTTGGGAATATTCCCGGGAGAGGTACCTCTGGATAGAAGGGGATATTTATTTCCAATCTTCTGAAATACTCCCATATTGCTTTCTATAGTGGTTGTACGCTTTACATTCCCACCAGCAGTGCAGGAGGGTTCATTTCTCCTGACAGCCTCGCCAGCACTGATTGCTGGTTGAGTTCTTGATATAAGCCAAGCTCTTTGGAGTTAGATGGTATCTTAGAGATGTTTTGATTTGCATTGCTCTTATGTTTAGGGATGTTGAACATCTTATCATGTATTTATTGGCCATTTAAACTTCTTCTTCAGTGAACTGCCTCTTCATCTGCCCATTTTTCAATAGGGTCCTTTGGCCTACAATATATTGTATTTTTGGAAAACAGCCACGTGCTGCTGAGGAAAAAAAAGTGTTTTCTTTTATTGTTGGATGGAACACTCTCTGTACATACAAGTTATGTTCAATGTACATCACATAGTTTAACTTTAATATTACTTTTTTGGACCAATAATCCTGTCTATCCCTGAAAATAAGGTATTGAAGTCACTTAATATAATTATATTGTGACTTATTTGTCCTTTCCTTTCCAGTGTTTTTTGTTTTGCAATATTTGGTGCCTCAAATTTGGATGCATATATATTGATAATTGTGATTTGTTTCTGTTGGATTTTTTCCTTATCCAGTATATGAGATTCATTTTTGTCTCTTCTGAGTGGTCTCGGCTTGAAATCTGCTTTGTCTGATAATAATATAGCTACCTGTTCTTGTTTTCTGAATTCAGTTGCATATAGCATTAATTTCTACCCTTTAATTTTAAGTCTATATTTACGGTAAAGAATGTCTCTTGCAAGCAACAAATTGTTGATTCTGGTTTTTGACCCAGTCATAAGTCTACTTCTTGTAATAGAAAAGTTGAGACTATTAACGATGACCATTATTACAGTGGTATATTTATAATGTCCTGTCACCATTATGATGCTTCCGTGTTGATTATTCTACACTATTGTTAGTTCATTCTAATCTTTTTGTTGTTTCCTTTTCTCGGGGCTTTTTGGTGTGGATGGTCTCCCTATCTCTGTCTACAATTCAAGTATTTTCTTTGACATTGATCTAGTGTCATGAATTTCTTTACGTTGTGTTTATTATGAAAAGGTTTCAGTTCTTTTTCTATTTTGAAGAATAATTTTGCTGGATATAACAGTCTAAATTAGTATTTATGTTCTCTTAGCCTTTAGCATGTGAATGATATTGTTCCAAGATCTCCTGGTCTTCAAGGTTTGCATTGAGAAGTCTGTAGTTATTCCGTTTGTTTGTCTTTGTAGGTTACATTCTGTTTCCCTCTTGTGGGTTTTAGTATTCTCTCTTTATGTTGGCTGCCTAGAATCTTGATTATGATATGTTGTGGAAAGGCTCTTTTCTAGTCAAGGTTATTTGGGCTTTTTTGTGCCCACAGTAGCTCAATGTTAATTTATTTTCCTAGATTTGAGAAATTTTCTGCTATAATTTCATTGAATGTGTCATTTAAATCTTTCAATTGTCCTCCAATTTCTCTTGTACTCTCATAATTCTGAGGTCGTTTCTCTTTGAGTTATTCATTAGTTGTTGCAAACTGTTGTTATTGCATCTTTCTTGTCTTTTGTTTTTCAGTCATGACTGACTGTATGATCCAGTTTGTCAGCCTTATCTTTAAGATCTAATATTGGACTGGAAGAATGACACAGTGGTTTGCATGCTTGCCTAGCAAATGTAAGGTCCTGAGTTGATTTCTCAGCACTTCTTAAGCTGAACATGATAACACATGTTTGAAATTCCAGCACTTGGAAGGTTGAAGCAGGAGGATTTCTGTGAGTCCCAAGGAGTGAGTTCAGGACCAGTCTAAACTATAGAGTAAGACCCTGTCTCAGAAGAAGAAGAAGAAGAAGAAGAAGAAGAAGAAGAAGAAGAAGAAGAAGAAGAAGAAGAAGAGGAGGAGGAGGAGGAGGAGGAGGAGGAGGAGGAGGAGATCGAGATCCAATAATGTATCCTCAAAATAATCATACAGATTTATCACAGTTATATATGAGTTTTCCATTTCCTTTGAACATTTTCAATCTTTCTACATCTCTTCTAACATCTTCCCTCATTTTTTGAATTGCCTTATTTATCCCTTTATTTCTCTTAATAATTATTAAGCCGTTCCTCTATTAAGACTGTTGCTTGTTTGATTCAATTGTCTTTGAATTCACCAAACATTTCTTGCATTTATGTAAGTATGTCTTGTTTCAGCTATTTAGTCAATAGGCACACTTGTTTTTGTTTTAATTTTTTTCTTTGCTTCCAATAGGTTCTGCTATTTATGAACTCTACATATCAGTTTCTGGGAATTCAGGTATTTTTACAGGTTATTTATTGCCTTGTTTTTCAGTGGTTCTATTGTTGCTGGCTATAGATCAAGTTGTGATTATTTCTATCTCAACTATGCATATCTTTTCCATGGACTTTTCTTTTCATGAAATTTCCTTCAGTTCATTCAGATTTTAGTATTTGTATCTGTATTTATCTTGCTCAGCTCTCACTTTTGTGGATCTTCTCAATAATCAGCTACCTGCTGGTTAACTAATCTCCACATTTCAGGGAAGGAGGAACAGATTCTAGAGCCATATCTATAGTATAGAGAAATTTATGACAGACCTTGGATCAGAAGAAAATAAGTCTAAAACTATAGAAATAAAAGTGGGGAAAATGAGAGCTATCAGTGAAATATAGAAACTATGTGTAAAAAATCTATAGAAAGACCTTTCAGAAAGGGCATAAACAGCTACTTGATAGAGGGAAAAAATGAAAAAAATAAATGGAGTGAAACTAATGGAAACAAAAAGAAGAAAAAGAAAACATACAAAGGAAAAAGAGAAAAAGAAAAAAGAAAAATTAAAAAGCACAAATCAGTATCAGAAAAAAATGTGAGTTTGATATACTCACAGAAAGCCACTGAAGTGAGCTTAATGTCCAAAAAAAAATTGTTCCCCCTTTGTCTGAGAAAGCTCTATATTCAAAACCTTTGATCCCAATGACCACGGGAGAGCTGTCGCCGCTTCTGCCTCTTCTTCCCGTCTTCCGGACTGTAGACACATCTTGCCCCAAAGTATTTCCTGTTTCTCCTGTGAAGTTGGCTTGAGAGAGGATGGAATGGCCCTGTGTCCAAAGGTGCTTACGCTTCCCTCATCCTGTCCACACCAACCTACCACACCTGGGTAAGCTGTTTCTTCTCTCCCCTGCGCTGTGGGGGTGGAGTGTGTGGCCTCTGCCTTCCAAGACCTGGTCTCACTGATCACAGATCTTTCAGGAAGACCACAGTCTCTTTAATCCCCTGCTTCTCGCACTACTTCCTGCCCACTGAGAAGTAAGGAGGGTCCCAAGCTTCTCTGTAGTGTGACTTGTTGACAGTCAGTCTCTTGGGAGAGTCTACAATATGCTTCTGATCCTCCTCTTTGGGCTAGCCAACAGCCACTCGCTGTGACTCAGCACTGTGTCTCCATGGGCTGGTCCTTAGCCCACCACCCCCATGCTTTGAGCTTTAAAATGAGGGCTGCACTCTGTTTCTGTACCATAGCCAGATGACTCAGCGGTCATGCATATCACAGACTGGAGCCACTATTTGCTTACAAGGCCACAAGATTGCTAGAAGCATGCTAGGCTGCCATCCTTGCTGCAAACCTCGCACATACTCACCTTGTCACCTGTGCTCCACAGGCTGAGTACACCTGCCCTCTGTGGCTTCAGGCTTTGCCTGAGAGGCCTCAGCTTAGGGGGTCTCCTTGTTTAGGAGCTTGCACTCACCTGCTGGTGATCATCATGTTTCCTCTGGTCTGGGGGTCACCATTCAGGCCCAGCTGATTCCCTGCCTTCCTTAGATAGACCACACATGACGTTTCCCTACCAATCTCCATCTTCTAGCTGAATTACATAAAGCCACTGATGAAACATTCCTACATTGTCACTCTTGTCACATCCAACTTCAGTGTACTCTAATAAAACGTCTGTCTCCAATTTCCAATATTTTGTTTCATGCCTATACCTATAGAATATAGCAAACATTTCCACCTTTTGCTTGTCAAACAAATCCTCATCTCTTCAGACAAAATAAAATTTTCATTCTGATGTTAACTTATGGCAAGACAGTATTTATAGTAGATTTTCTGTAAGAAAGTGTATTGTTGAATCTTGATTGCATCAGTTCTTAATGATACTGTAGCTTGGACATTTAATTCCTAATTACGATATGGTTAAGTCTTGTTTAATTTTATTCTAGACTCATGCATGGTTATGATTTTCATCTGAAATAATGAAAGTATCCGTTCAATTGGTACACACGAGTAAGTTCCAAGGTTCATGTTTTAATTGTTAGTGCAGAAGTAGCTTCCATGCTCCAGCCATAAACGTGGCTCTTGTCCTGCCACGTAGAAGAACCCAGATATCTCTGTCCTTCCCTAAGGAGCTTGATCACTGCTTGCATAAACCGCCTCGCTTTCGTTCTGATGGGTGAGACAGCGAGCGCTGTCCGCACCTCCACTAGAGAACTTGCTCCTCCTTCTCCTTGACTGTTTTCTGATTACTTTGACTCTTATAGTCTAAAAATAGAAAGCAATTTAAGTTTTCTCCTTCGGGTCTGTGGTGAATAATCATAAGGTTGAGCCAGTATGTTTTGAAAAGAATAATAACTAATAACTTGTTTGTATTCATTTTCTGTAAGCGGATGCTGTATCGAAAGGACATTTCATTTTTGAAACTCTAAAAATATTACCCAGTGTGGGATTGGATGGATGTATAATTTACAAGTCACAAACTGTTTAAAAATTACAGCAAACTCAAAATGACAATTTCAGAATAAACTGTTAATATTAATATGATGCCACAATGCCATTTACCTAGATTAATATACACTGAAACTATACTTATTTCTAAAACTGAAACATAATTTATTTTATGAAAGACTGAGAACAAAATATAATAATTCCGTGGTAATGAGAACAATGTGATTACTTTAGAATTGTCATAAATATATACACATCTATTAATATTGAAGATGATCAAATATATTAACAAAAGAATTTGCTTAAAATAAGATGAAAGAAACTAGTAAAAGTTCAGCTCTACTTTTATATGGTAATTCATCAAGTAAACACTGATAATCATTGTTTTGATTACTGATTCACTTTTTAGATTTTTGCTGAGTACACAATGAGCCAGTCTTGACAAATAAGTCACTCTTCTCAAAATATTTTATTTCTTACTTAGAATAGGAATCACTCTTTCAACAGAATGCTTCTACTTATGAATAACATCCCTCCCTTTTGCAAATGCTCATTTGGATTCTCTTCTGTGTGGAAGGCATCCTTGTGGGTAAGTTAGTTGAATAAACATGCCAAAATAAGCCTAAATCAAGGCACCCTATGTTATAAAAAAGGACAAGCAGCAAAGAACGTTTTTTCTAATCTATACAACCTCAGACAAGTTTGAGTCTTAGTCTTAGACAAGCTCACTCACCTAGAAAAGAGAAGTAATAAAATCTAAAAAAGCTTACTATGAGATCCTCTCTCTCTCTCTCTCTATCAGTCTTTGTGCGTGTGTGTGTAGCCTTTCCAGGCAATTTTATACCTCTTGTCTTTCTACCTCACCTCTTTCTACCTAAAATATTTAATTGACATAATAAATTGTATGTTCATTCTACTTAACATAATCTGCTGTGTAGTCAGTAAGTAAAATCTTGCACTAAATTCAGGAAGTGGCATATGTTTAGATACCATAGTAAATCAAGCCAAATGAAAAGTTCAGTTTAGCTCTATTGTAATATATAGGAAACATCATTTTGCCATATAATTTAGGATATTCTTACTAATTAATACTTATTAAAATAAGAAAATTTATTTAAAATTCTAATCAAATGGAGGGAAAGTATATCACAGTGATCCCTTATGCCACACAAATTTTTGCTTCAGGAGTTTCAAGTTTAAAGCCTCTTAAATCAATAACATAAGATAATAAATACTGAATATTATGGCTGGTGTGTGTGGGGGGTACTAGGCTTCTCTCAAGGAGCAGAATCAAATATGTATAAAGTTATGAAAAAGTGTCTATCAGTTAGGCTGTAGGATGAGAGTCATGAGAGTTCATATGGACCTCTTGTCTTCTTGCCACAACCGTTCAAGGTCTCACCAGCAGCTGCTGTTGTAACTAAATCTTCCAAAGTCTATTCCACCATCTACAGATGTAACTGCTTCCAGATGACGGATAAAGTGGTAATATCAGTGAATTTCATGAATCTGAGCCCATTACTCCACTTCTGTGCCCATGAGATGCGCTTATGGTCAAGGGATAGCATAACAACTCTTTATGTCTTTGCAAATCAAAATTTGGAACCAAATTAAATTAATAAGGTCTTATAATAAATATTAAATATTATGGCTATTGGTCTTATTGGGGTGAGCTTAAAAATAAGGTAAGTGGCAAAATAATAGAGTATGAATATTTTAGTATAAGATTTCAGAAGATATGTAAAGATAAGACAAGATCGGATTAGAAAAACAAAAGCCAAATTATAAAGCACTGATATCAATATTAAATTCAGATTTTAGCAACTCTGAAAACTATACATACCTATAAAAAATAATGGACATGATAAAAATAATATTAATAAATAGTAGTAATTACTGAATAATCATGCTAGCTGCCACAATGGTACCTGGAACAAATCTGTAGCCTCATCACTCTGAGAACTTGAGGCAAGAGGATTTCAAATTTGAGCCCAGTCTGGGCAAATTAGTGAGATTCTGTCTCAAATAATAATTTAAAAAAATAGTTTGAGAATGCAGCTTCATGCAAACACCTTGAGTTCAATCCCCAGTATCACAAGAAAACACCTATAGATATAAATTTTCTTTCTATTCATGAAACCTCATTGGTTGAGTACATCAGTAGTACAATGATTTAAGGAATAAATTAATAGCTGCAGAAGTTAAATAACTTTCTCTAGTAAGAAACAGATCCAAACTTCACTACCAGAAAGCCAATCACCAAGACTCCTTTTTCCCATCAGCACAGAACTTCCTAGAGCTTGCCAAGTATTGTCAAAGTTTGCCAAAGGCCCAAATATTTTATACTAGAAACCTACATCCTTTTCAGAGCTCCAAGTCTATTGTGCAGTGTGGAGAATGGATTAAAAAGGAAAAATTCTTGATGACCAAATAGCTTCTGTAGTACTTCAGGAAAGAAATACTAGCAAGCCGAAGCAAGCTGGCCTGACAAGGAGACGCCGACGGGTCATCAAATAGCAGACCCTGCAAGGCGGCAAATCCACGCGGGCTGCACCTGCGCTGCGGCCACTGAGGAAGAGGGCGGCGTTGCGGGGCCACTGGTGTCTTTCTCTGGGGATTTGAAACCAATGATGCTGTCTTCAAAAGTGACACATATGGAGGAAGACATGCAGCTGCTATTTGAAGGTGCTGTGGTGTACCGAGTGAAGATTTCCACAAGGAAGCCATACACGTTTAGCATGGAAGAAGGGCCAAAGAAGAAGAAACAAAATTCAGGATCGACTGCTGATAATCGGCACCTACAGTCTGAGGTTAAACAGGGTTACTCAGGAAGAGCTGTGAGGACGGCCCGGGGCCACGAAGGGCTTCGCAGAAGGTAACGTCACCCCACCCGGTAGCTGGAAGCCCCACCGCCTCATCTTCCCACCTGTATCCATAAACGATGCTGACAGCTATCTAGTGTGAGATCGGACAAAGATTGCAGTAAGTCCTCAGAAGAAAACATCCAGAGGAAACAGGAGCACAGCTTAGACGACGGGATCATCCGCAAATGGGAGGAGCCAGACGCTACAGAAGAGGGGAGACGGAGCGTGGGAAGAGTCACGTGCTTTAGCATTCTGCTGTCCGTCACCCAAGTCAGCTGCCCACTCTTCTCCCGTCCAACCGTGCAGCCGAGGTGACCTCACCAACCCGGCACATTTTCAGACCAAAAATAAAGTTCAGTGAAAGACAGCAAAATGAATTCACGTCTCCTTCCTCTCAAAGTCAGCCAAAATAGAGAACCTGCCTTGGAATGCGATCTGCAAATCAACGTGCCAAAAAAATGCCAAAGGCCCCACAAACATCGATCTGCAGCGTGTCTTTTACTTCGTTCTGAATAACAAAGCTGTTTTTCTCACAGACTTTGAACTTTGCAGTAATTTTCTGAAATGAAGATAAATCACCCTGCACTTTCAGATAATCAGAATGCTGCTTTGTCAGTAACGAAGCTGGAACCAGCTTCAATTATTTTCGTCCCTTCTTTTCCCTAGTTGGGACCACAATAGTCTCTCCACTCGAGTACAGTAAGTTTTAATATAACAAGAAAAAGTGAGTTGAGTCTCCAGACGTAGGCCTGTAACCTCAGAACTCTGTGAAGGTGAGGAACGAGGATCGCAAACAGGAGGCCAGGCTGAGCGACTGAGCGACTTTAGCGCAGCCCTGTCCCAAAATCAAAGCCAAGGATGTAGGTGGAAATGTAGCTGAGTGCAACAACCCAGAGGTCCATTCTTAGTCACACACACGCACGCACACACACACACACACACACACACACACACGCACACGCACACGCACACGCACATGCACACGCACACAGTCTGTGAAGAGATAAATAAAATTCTAAAGTTAAAATTAAAATGCACTCTTAAATTTGTTATTTTAAAAACTATTCTATTGCTGTCAAGTTAGTTTTGTATCTCTTTATTATTGTATCTCTTTATTTTGTATCTCTTTAATGAAATATTTTATCTTATTTATATTGGAAATGTGTCAATAATATATATTATATAGTCCCCGGATGTTAATAAGACTTTTTTCTTCAGTTTGATAATATATTCATCACATTATCAATAGAATTGAAATCTTCATTCTCAAACTATCTCTACAGTAAGGGTTCTCATCCAATAATTTTACTCCATTTCCAAAATGTCCCTCTTAAACTAGGTGATAAAATACAGAAAATGAGAGTGATATGTCACTGTGGAGTACCTTCTTACAGAGTAGTTTTTCTCTATATTCCTCAGTTTGGATTGATTTAGCAGATATTCATTACACGTGATTTTAAAATGAAGCAAATTATTTGTTGAGTTTGAAAGAAAATTTTATTTTTCTTTTCTGATGCTGTTTTCTGTCACTTTATAGACTCATAAAATAGATATTAAGCATCAAAAATAACATAAAAACTGGGTATTCATGTCAATAATTCTAACAAAAAGCAAAAAGTATTTAAATGGATGTCATAAAGACAGAGACATTTGTTTTACCTGTTTAGGTAAGACTAGCCTGACTTGGTCAGCAGTGTTGCAAAGTAAATGAAGCCTAGTCTGCCCCGACAGTGGCCCAGGTGGCCCCCAGAACCATCAAAACTGGCAGCGAAAGATGAACAGAGGCATATACAGAATGCGCTCACTTACTACAGGGGCCACCACAGTGCGTATGTTTTTATCAACCCCTTCACAACGAAATGTGTTGAAGGACAAAAGCTACCCTCTCCCCAAATTCCAAGTGTTATTCTGAATAAAACTTTTGACAAATTTGTGAAATTCACCTGAGAGTTACGGCACAATGCTCCTTTTGCAGTCAACAAACTACGGGTAAACAATAAAAAACAAAATCCCAGCCCCCATATTTAATTCCATGAGTATTACACGTAAATCCAGAGCCTATGAAGTGTGATCGAAACATACAGTAAATCAAAAGCCATTTATTAGGATAAAAGACACATTGTCACTAATTTCTTCAAAATATTCCCCTTCACTTTGAACACGTATTTCTCATCCTCCTTACCACTTTCTGAGCAAATCTGGAAGCTCGCTTTTACATCTAGTTGTGTTCTGTGGCTGCTCCAATGTCCTGAGTTCTGACTTTGGAAAGAGACAGAAGTCACAGGGTGCCAGAAGCTGGGAACATGGTAGGGCGTACACACTGTAACATTTTCACTAGACAATTCCCTATAAATTTTATGAAAAAATTCAGGATATTGAGGCAGCCATGAAAAGCCACTCAGGAAGGAAGACTTCTAGAACTCCTTCAGGAAATAAAAAGAATGATGGAGTAACTGGGTTCAAAGAGAGGGAAAGTATATTGAGGGGAGTAGATTGAAATGTGTCCTCGACTGTATTAATTCGCTTTTGTGCATATCACTTGTTTTCTTTGGTAATAAAGGTAACCAGTGGGGTGGGAAGTGGCAATCTGAACCACCTCTCGTCTGAACTGCTAGAATTACAAATATGGTTAATTAAGGACTGAGAAACCACATCTGTTCTAATTTTGTCATGTAACCGGGGCAGAGTTTTGTATTAGATAGAAATAAAAGAAAAATATATACATATAATTATGGAGGGGGATTTATTATGGCAGCTTGGGGAAGTAGATGTGGAGAGATGCAAAATGACCGTCAGTCTGCAGAAGAATCCAGAAGATCCAGTTGCTGTGTGAGCAAGAAGACAGAAGCCACAGAACAAGGTGACCGTGGATACGTCAGCCGACGTCCAGAGGCCCGGACATTCACTGGAGAATGGCCCATGCGTGCCTGCACTGGAGATCAATGCCCTAGAGGAGCCGTGGCAGAGACCAGAGCTCTTCCAGACGGAGAGGAATGGGGTCCTTCTCCTTTGCTTTTGGTTTCCATCCAGGACATGATTTTATCAGTTGGTGCAGAAAGCAGGTGAAAAGACATTCAGCCCGATAGGTTGCGTCTCACCTCTGTCTTCCTGGAACAGTGCAGCTCGACTGGCAAAGACTCTGCTACTTGTGATGAGTGTAGTTTATGGTCTCCTCAGCCGTCCTGTTAACCAACCCCCATTGTGTCCGGAGAAACTTTCAGGAACTTCTAAAAATTTGCAAAGAGGCAGATCTGGAAAAAACATAACATGCTACTCTCGAAATAGTCTTGCAAGAAAGGGAAAAAAAAGTTAAAATGAAATGTAGTGACCAGTAGCAGTAGTTCCGTGAGGATAGACAATGGAAGCTTAGGAAAGACAGGGACCCGAGGGAGCAACGCGTGAGGTAGATCGTGTGGCAAGATGTGGGCAAAGCCAAGAAACAAGCGCTATGCCAAACCTGAGTAACAGCCCTGCTGAGTGCCTTCTCCAACCTGTGCACTGCCTTGTAATGAAAGCCGAAATTCTCCTACGGGTGTCATCCTTTCACTGAGTAGCTGTTAAACAGACAAAAAGAGATATTAAAAAAAAAAACACATTCATATGAGAAACATGTCATTTTAACTGGCAACACCAAAATTGCCGTATCATAAATTTCAATATTATGAAACGAGCCCAAACCTATTTTTTTACATTAGATGTGAATCTGCTGGCCAGAGATCCACTCTATCTTTCTGACAAAAACGTCCTTACAACTTAAATCACACTGTTCTTCAGTGAAAAGAGACTATGAGGCAAAATATTCTGAAATGAAGAGATTTCACGATTTTTATTACTTTTCAACCCTTTCTGTGTTATTTTGCAGTGCTGGAGTTTGAACCCAAGGCCTTCACGCAAACCTAGATGACCAGGTGACTTACGTATTTTTTTGAGGCGGGCTAATTTGCATAGGCTGAGCTGGAATTTGTGCGTCTCCCGCTTCAGCCTTCCTGTGTGGTGGGTTTATGGGAGGCGGGATTATTTTTTCTTAACATTTACAAAATTTTGCCCACACTTCAAGTCAGCAGTGGTTTACTAACTAAACTTTATCAAGTATTTTCAAAATACTCTACATAATTGTCACATATATTAATATATTCATATATTTACCTACATTATTCAGTTATAACAAAGTAAGAATACAGAGAAGATACACATAAAGTATTCATATTGCTCTATTTATTAATTGTGGGTACACAAATTTTTAACTATTAAAACTATATCTGTTGGATGTACTTTTTATGTATATTTTCAAAAATTAAGTGATTTCAGTTGGCATATGAGAACAGTTGGGGAAATAATCATTTCTGTTCATAAGCACGTAAGACTGGTTTTGTTGGCTATAAAAGCACGAGATAACCCAAATTATCCTCATTTTCACTTTTTCACAGATACCCATAGATTATGTGATCATACAGGAATGGAAAGCTTCAGTTAATTTGCTACGACTTGATTTACTGAAGTTACTTCCAGCACATTTCTCCTGCACTTATGCAGATTCTTGCTTTCTCCTTTCTTCTCTGACATCCTTAGAAATCAAGCCAGCTATTGATTCAAACTTGTACAATGTTTAGAGATGAGAATGATATCAGCCTGTATGTAATTGATACCTGTTGGTTCAATGGATAGAAGATTATGACCAAACCAAAATGTACACACTTTTATTTCACCTGTGCTTTGCTCAGCCAACGTTAGGAAGGTTGTGGGTGAAAAGGAACCTTCTACATTGCTGGTGGGACTATAAACTGGTCCAACCACCATGGAAAGCAGCACAGAGATTCCTCAAAAGGCTAAAAATACTTCACTGTATTAACTGACACCTACCTCCTCGGGGTATCTTTCCAAAAGAGTTAAAAGCAACATATAACAGAAAGGCATGCACATCCATATTTATAGCAGCTCAGCTGATAACTAAAATGTGGAAGAAGCTGAAATGTCTACCAAGAGGTCAGTGGATACAAAGAACGTGGGGTATGCACACCATGGAACACTGTCTTTCCCTAAAGACAGATAGACTTGACTTTTTGTAGGTAATTGGTCACCACTTGAGACCATCGTGCTTAGTGAAGTTGGCCTAACACAGAAGGCTACATATTGCTTGGTTTCTCTAATTAGCGAAATCCTGAGTATGGGTCTTACATAGAACAAGATGGTTGTGACAGTGGGTGTTATGGTGGGGTGGGGGAGAGTGTGGGTGGGCCAAAAAGGGAAAGGGAAGAGATTGTAAGGGTGATGTGATATATATATATATATATATATATATATATATATATATATATATTATATATATATATATATATATTATATATATATATATATATATATGGACAAATATGCAAGCTCATCAAACCATTACGTATTACATGTTTGTATAAATGCATGCACGCACACACACACAAACACACACCCTTATATACTTATAAAAATGGGAAAATAGAAATTGAAGGTTTTCCTTCTAGTATTTTCTCACTTGCATCTTGCTGGTGTACTTAGTAACTCAGAATTAATGGGTAATCACACTTTCTCAGTTTGTAATCTCACTGTGAGGCATAAAAAAATGTTTTCCAGGCAGATTCCACACATTTCTTGGTCTTTGCAGGCCTGAATTGAAGTTGTGATTATGATGCTTTGTTAGCAATAAAATGCTTTGATTTGTTCTGAAATTTCTACTAGAATTACAGGAATTATTACAGAGTTATAAAAACTTATAGTCACAGTTTACCAAAAATCTAATAAGAATTTTAAATTATTTTTAAATTATAATAAACCTTTGGAATCTTAAGAATGCTGACGTGTTTAGACAGACCTTTTTTCTGTTTTTTTTTTTGTTTGTTTGTTTGTTTGCTTGTTTGTTTGTTTGAGACAGAGTTTCATTCTATAGTTCAGGTTGCCATTATGGACCCCAGGATGGCTTGGAACACACAGAAATCCTGTCTCAGCCCCCCAAGTTCTTGGATTACAGGTATATAACACCATCCCTCAATTATGCATTACTGGGGAATCAAACTCAGAGCCTTGAGCTTGCTAGGCAAGTGTTTTAGTCACCGAGCTACCAGTAAGGCCAGTTTTAACCATTGAACCCTGTCTTTAAAAGAAAAATGAAACCACCGTGTCTGACGGTACTAAGTGCTTTGGACAGGATGCAGAGCCAAGTACTTGGCTGTGTTATTGTTTTCACTCACGATTGATTTGTCTCCAGCCACGGGTCCAAGCACCTTATTGAACGCCATGGGACATCGTTCTGCTTTGCCAACAGAGCCATCTAGCTGGGTCACTTTGCTCACACTATCACTTACAGGTTTGTAGCTCCAGCTGTTTTTTATGAGGTTCTAAAACCCAGCAATTTAACAGGAATACATTTGCACTTTGAAAGACTCAAAATAACTGATCTCCCTTGTCTTCTCCTTATGGAGAATTCGGAAAGTCCAAGCTATAGAGACCTATCTGCTGACGCAATATCTCCATGGCACCACAGAACTCAGCCTAAAATTGGAGCTTCTAACAATCCAAATGGTTGCCAATATCAGGGGTCCTGGCATGAGGCAGCTGGAACACCGAGAGAACAGAAACCTTCCATTTAGAATGTGCGCTTATAGTCACTTCTGCACAATAATAAAATAAATTTGAGCAGCTTCCTCACTGAGCAACAGAATTTTCATATCACAACATGATCTTGAATAGCAGTGTCTACCTAGGTGCCCAGGAAATGCCCCTAAATTAATTCACTCTTCAGCCAGCCAAACTTGGGAAATTTTTAGGATTCTAAAATCGTGTGTACATGCGCGTGTGTGTGTGTGCGCGCGCGTGCACGCGCGTGCGCACACACGCACATGCCATTTTTTTTGTCTGTTTAGATTTGAGAAAGGATCTCACTGTAGTTCAGGCTGGTCCTGAACTCACTGTTAGTCCAGTCCAGACTAGCCTTGGACTGAAGGCAATCCTCCTTCCTCGGACTCCTGCCTGCTGGAATTACAGGTGTGCACCACCATGCCCAGTTTATTATGTGTGTGTGTATACACAGTGCTGTAGAATCGAGCTCAGGCGTTTGCGCTTGCTAGGCCAACACTTTAACAGCTATGCCATTTCTCCAGCCCTGTCAAATCATTTTTTAAACAAATCACTAACTCTTGTCATTTTTTGTTTAAAAATTAATGTTTTATCACTTTGAGAAGTTTTTGAAGAAAAATTTTATTATAAATTTTGTTTCTTAAATTAAACTTTACATAGCTCATTATTTAAAATATTTAACAACAGTTCTGATCTGATAAAAGCTTAAAAATATGCTGATTTGTTCTCATAGGTGAGTTATGTGGAACACAGTTTGAAAATTACTCATCTATGAAATAATCTCACAACCTTGCTTGATTTTCATATCTTTCAAAAATCATCCCCACCATACCTATCTTTTAAGCAATCAATCATCAATTCAGAAAATACATATTTAGTGATACTTATCTGTTAGACACTATGCAAGGTATTGCAAAATACACTATGACTAAGACTCCGGTATCACTCCTAAGAAAATTATATTTTGGTTTTCTTTGAGACCTAGTCTTTCTCTGCATGTCAGGCTGGTCCTAAACTCACTATGTATCCCAGGTTGGCGTTGAACTCACAGAAATCTTACTGCTGCAGCCTCCTGAGTGCTGAATTTCTGGTGTGAGCCACCATGCTTGACCAAGGAAATCACATTCTCAAAGGCAAGATAGAATTAACTTGAATCCCATGAGACGTGGATAATGTGTGTTGATACATTCTGCATGCAGTGATATCATAAAGGGAAAGAGGATCAATCTCAAAAGTTATTAAGAAAAGATTTTGCAAAATAACATGCTTGAATTGGTTGGAGTTTCCTGGGGTGAAGAGAGCTCATGCATGGGAGTTGGTGGATGGCTTAGGAGTTGAATTTCATTTCGGCACAGAAAACTGCAGAAGCACAGAGCTGTAGAAGCTTTAGATGACTGAGAAATGCAGACTGAAATGGGAAAAGACTTGAACTCAGAGAGCAAATGAAATAATACATTTTTTCATAGTTAATAGAAGCAATCTTTGAAGTTGCAAATTTTTAATATGGGGCCCCTTATTGAGGAGTAATAACTTCTATGCTAAGATCATGCCCTTGATACTCAACAAATCTTCATTGGCTCTCTGGTATTGGCTTTCACCGATGACTTACAGCAAGGACTATGCTTCAACTTCTTCATACATACAGTGGGACCATGTCTGCTTCACAAGGTGACTGAAGAGAATTACTGAAGCCACATACACAAGGTCAGTGTGCAGCAAGTTGCTATCACAGTCGTCGTTGTCACTGTTGGCTTTGGTGTCTCCTCACATCTCTCTTTGTGCCAACCACATTCACAAAATATGTGAAAGAGATTCCCTCTCCTAAGAGTAGAACCAAAGTGAGCTCAATTCTAAATCTCAGGTGAAGCTCTATCTTTTCTTCCTTGGCAAAACCCTTCCTGTCTTGCTTATCCTGATTATTTATAAAAATTATCTCTTAATTTTCAAACATAAAAATTAAATATATCAATATGGATGTGCATCTGTCTTATCTACATTTTATCATCTCTACAAAGATTGTAGCAATATTTTTCTAAATTATTCGCTAACCCTCATGCTACCATCACTCTAGGCTAATGTACTTCCTGTTACCTACAAAACAATTTCCAATTTGTCTCATTTTGTTCTCTCCCCAACCTACCTAAAGTTTACAAAGACTCCCATCATTCTGGCACCTCTATGCTCCCACTTACTGTTGCCGCATTACTTTTCCTCCGGCCCAGCTCAGGAGGGGACAATAACTCACTGCAACAATGTTCTCATCTACAACCTAGAGTTATCTGTTCCCATGATCACTTCCAACAAGTCCATCCTGCCAATTCCAGTCCCGAGATAAATCGCAGTCTATTCCATCCCCTACTCCCTCTACACAGGTGTTGCTATAGAAAAATCATGTAAATATGCTAATCATTTCTGCTACATATTCATTCAAGCTAAACAGGAATGGGCTTTCAGTTCTAAACAGTCTTTTAATTTTTCTCCAGGTCAATGTTAGTTTTCTCGGCTAAATTTGAGCTTCCAAAACCAGGTTTCCCTTCCAGACACGGGTCCTTAGCCTTGTACAGAAAACTGACCTTCTTCATGTTCAATGGGTTTTCAAGTTTTCTTGTTCGAGTTCCCTTCAAAGTCTTAAAATATCATGATTCTTCGTTAGTTCCATTCTTTCTGAGGAGGGTCTGTGTGGGCCTCCATCCGTTCCCATAACTATGTCTCTTCGTTTGCTGAGCATTCTTGCAGGACCAACTGTTTCCTCTTGTCATTGTTATTGCTTTTCTTGCTTCATTTTGTAATATGGAAGTTTGACAGGTAAATAAAGTCAGAAATTCTATATTTTATAGGAAACAGGGAAAAACCTCAGCCTACTATTAGTATATAGCTTACAACATGGATTCCTTGTGTGTTAGAAAGTCATTTTAAGTTTGTCACAGAATTAATTATGAAGGCAGATTTTGCACTTGGAAGAAAACAAGATGTTCCCGCACTTTGTTTATTCAACCCCATCACTCCAATTAGTCACTGCACTGAACATTTTTTATGGAAATAGAAGAGCAGGAAGATCTCCCGGACACCACAGCTTCTAAGTCATCCATCTGATCCTGTGCAGACACAGACAGCTTGGTCCAGCCTTCTGGTTCGAGGGAGGGATTCAGAGAAAACCCTAGGCACCTGCAGCATAGACAAAAGTCTGCAATACCAGAGAAGGCCAATAGTTAAAGCACTTCAATGTAGAAATGGCTAAATTTGTTTTTAAGCTTAGCCTATGCACAAAAGACCAAAATATCGAATCATGACGCAAAGAGAAAGTAATTGACATTAGAAAAATAGCAATGAAAGCTGTCTAGTTAACATTAAATCATAATTAATTTACAAATATTCCACATATCGAGCCAAATTATTCTTTAAAAGTTTCTTCAAATTGTTAATCACGTTCTCTAAGTTTTACAATGCAGTTTTTAAAGTTTAAAAGTTGAACGATGCATCATTACTGGTACATGAGCAGATCGATAGCACTTGTAGTTACTAATAATAGAGCGTGTCTTTTTTAATGAAATCTGTCCCTGAAAACAGTCCCTCTTACACATAGCTATGGCTCCTTTGATTCAGTTATCATCACTCTCAGAAAAAAATTGATGGCTAAAAACAAGGTGTTTTATACAGCCATGATATCATCTATAATACAAGAGGTTTTTTTCTTGACTTACTTTATTTGGGCCCCAAATACCTTGTCGTTAATTTATTGGTACCCTTTTACCATTTCAAATAAAACATATTGTCCCTCTAGTTAAAGAAAATATGTTTGTTGTATGAAAATTTCACAGATGTAATAGAGAATAAGACATAAGGATGAAAATTGACTTGGGACTGACACAAAGCTAAAGAAAGGTGCAGAATATCAAATCCAAATCCGAGCACTTGGAAGCAGGAGAAGACATAGTGGCTTATACGAACAACACAGCCTCTTAAGCAGAGAGACGTGAAGAATTTCCCTGGAAACGGAAGTTGGCTCTTTAGGGAAGTAGTCAATATCAAACGACCCAGGTCCCATCCTTCATATGTCCTTGGACAGAATGTAAAACAGAACTACTATAGTCCATAATACTGTATGAAATGTGATCCAAAAATGTATTGAGTTTAACCAAAGTAAACTTTATGACACAGGCAACATTGCAACAAATCCCCTTAGGTCTCCCTCACTTCAAATACACTGTCCCTATCATTCGTGTCACTTTCTAAATCAACTCTGGAAGTCTACTTTGCTGAGTGCCTTTAGTTTATCTGCTATAGCTGCCTTGGTGTCCTGAATCTACTCAAAACATCACCTATTTGTGAATATTTTGGCTTTGAGGAAGAGCCGGCAGTCGCACAGTACCAGATGTGTTGAGTAAGGTAGTAAGGACACCATCTTCTTTTCACACGCCCGCCCTTCCATGGGATAGCACTCAGCAGCGGGATGCACTGCGGTTTTGGCCATGCCGGGTGAAAACATTCAGGGAAGCGGACGGCCACAGTTGCTTCCAAAGTGGCAAAGACGACTCAAGAAGAACGCTCAAAGCCTGGGGAAGTACTTTAAGTTGTGGCAGAGGATGGATGGTGGATGGAAACATGTCCTTTACTGTAACAATTTTTCACTTAAAAATTCACCATATTTTTCAATTACCTCTTGAATTATATATTTGAGCTTCCCTTTCTAAACGTTGTTATGAAAAGTTCTCACCAAAGAGACACAAAAATGAAGGAACACAGAAAAGACATCTCTGAGAGCACTGATACCGCAGGTTGCTACCTTGACAACTTTCAACCCACACGATGTGTGAGTTCTAGCGCAACTATTGGGATGAGGGGGGCAGGAAAGAACAAGAGAGGTGGAGTGAAGAGTTAGAGAAATGATCATGAGAGCAAGCCCACTCGCTGGTGGGTGGAGTAGAATTGTCAGGCGACAGAGGCAAAGCATCTCTCTCTACACACAGGGCAGATCAAGTGGGAGGAGCCTGGATAAAGGCTGAGGCTCTGGGAATGAGGAGGAGGGGCGAGAAAGCAGGGCTCCTCCCAGAACGCATCACGACTGACCTTCCTGCCACAAACTGAGAAAGGGGTCGGGGTGAGCCAGGGTTCCTGCCAATTCCCCATGAGGACAGACATATGAAACAGTTCATTAATTACCAAAGAACCATAGACCTACTTCCAAGTAGGTGATTCCTGGATAAAAATTTGAACAAGGAATCAAAGGAGTGCTGCATGTCTAACGTGAGGCAGAAAGCACACGGTAGCCCTTACCCATAAGAGGGCCCCTGAAATCTCCACTTGACTTTTATTAAGACCATACTGTAACCTCTGAGAGGAGGAGCTGTTTGCCAACTTTTCAATTGCCACAGTAAGATGCGTCCATGTCTCCAGCAGAGGAGTTCTAACGGTTCAGAACTCACAGCTTGCAACTGCACAGCAAAGAAAAGTTCCGCTCTGTGTAAACAGTTCTCCAGGAGCTGTGGCCTTTGGCGTTTGGAGATAAGGTTTGCCTAGAACATTATCAAATCCCCTCTGAGCCCCCACGATCTCATACTGACACTTTTCTGTGGATATTAACATTTCCATTAAGTTCCTATATGTTTTTTCAGACACTATAGTGCTTTAAAACCTCTACAGAAAAATTGCAATAGCATTATCTATCAGTTATTTGTGTCAAGTTGGCTCCTATTTGATTTTTTTTTGCTTCAAATATGACAAGGCAATTTGTTTCCATAGTTACTAGATAAAAGAAAGTAAACATTTCCATAGGTCAATAAAGGTATTTTTCTTGATTATGGCTTTGAAGGCTTCCAAGGTTACGACGGGGAGTAAGATGCTTAGCCCACCTTTTATGAATTTTGCCGTTTTTTAATTTTGGCACACCAGTTTTTTTTTTAAATCACTGCTCTGTGTCATAAAGGCTTACTTTTATGTTTTTAATATAAGTTTCAACTGATGATTTATTCCATGCAAATAACTAAATACCAAATGACAATATGTGGTGAGTAGAAAATTGATAATAGAATATGCCTATCAAACCTGGGAGTATTAACCTGCGTGCCTGGGTTCAGTTCAGTTAACAGAAAAATCAGATGCCAATCAGTTGCCCTTGATAGCGATTTTGCCTCCTTTCCTAAGTTCACCTGACATAACCGTACAAGATGAGCTGCAGTTGCAGGCCACAGCCTGGGACCAACCTGCCCCCAAACCGTCCGCTACTCGCTGGCTTCGTGCCTGCTCTGTGCATTATTTTGAAAAAGTCTTCAGGTGTGCTGGTGCCATGCTACCCAGGGACTCTGCTTCTACAGCTTTTCAATACAAATGGCATATGCAAAAATCAGAATACAAGAAAGATTTTATGGAATAGTTGATCCAAATTGCTAGATTAAAGCTGGAACAATTTTTTCTCTTCATTAATTTCTCATTCCATGGAAGTTGAAATGCTAATTAGAATCCTAATTGTTTGAAAACTGTTTAAATTGTTTTCACAAGAATCGTTCTATTAAAAAGAGAAAATTTGTTAAATACCTGCTCCTCAGAGTACTGTGTAGTTTCATTAGCTTCCTTTCTGGCCAACAGAAAACATAATAGCTTTATTAATCATCGCATGAGTCCTAAAAAAATCATCAATGCTATACAAAGACATATATACAGGGAAAAAACATTTTCATTATAATAATGACACTTCTGGTGGAACACTATTTATTTTGGCACATTCCATTTTCATTATGCTTACATGGTTTTTGTCCTAAGTTGTAGAAACGGACTCTTCCATATATATTCTGTGAATACATATTGTTTGCTCACGAGGGAACTGGCTAGCGAGAAGCGGGAGATTGTAATAACTCAGCCCCTTTAGCACAGAAGGAAGAATCACTGTCCTTCCTGCACCACTGTCCTCCACACAGGGCATTCAGGTGTCACACTTGAAAACATAAATTGCCATAGTTGTGTAAGTTGGTGCATTAGGCCTAGTTTCTACATCACAACAGCCACGTGGTGTAGTCGCTGTCAGCATTGACTTGTGTTTTATCGAGAAAGAGACTGAAGCTCAGAGTTGGTGAGATGCCGAGCCTGGACATGGGTGCACACAGGTTGGTTGTGTGCTGTGCTTTTGTTATTACTGTATCTGTCTTTCTCTGTTTTGTGTTGCTGTAACAGAGCAGTTGGAAGTAAGTAATTTATAAAGGACATGAAATTAGTGAACTCATAGTCTAGAATCTGGAAGGCCACAGTCGGCAGCCACCTCAGGCTTCAACATCATTGTCAGAAAAACAGAAGAATGAGGAAGCTATGGATCCAAAATCCTTGTGTATTCAGATGTAGTGGGACAACAGAGGAGCCCTATTTCTTTGGCATGTAGGGCTTGACTGGGAGGAGTAGATGCTGGAAAAATGGTGTCATCTAGCTGAGCCTGCAGAGTGCCTGGGGCAGAGCTTCTAGGTGTGCGTTATGGACTAGTGGACCAGGAGTGAGGGGGCCATCACTCTGGGTGAGGGCCCCAACTGGCAGCTTTAACAAAGTAAAAGGAGGAAAAACAAATATTGGTATAGCTTATTCCGGAGAAGGCTCTGACTCTGTCTGAGTCTCCAGACATTAGCTTGCTCCTCAGTCATGTGGCTTTCTGTCTACCATGCTGTGAGAAGGTCTCTATCCTCTGTCATGTTTTTCCACCATGGTTGGCTGCCCATGAGTGTACAGTCTGAGACCATCTAAAACTCTGAGCTGAAATAAATCTTTCCTCCATTAAGTTGTAAATATCGAGTATTCTATCATAGAAAACAAGAAACGGGCCAAGACAGGAGAAGTACCCAGTAGAGACAAAACATTAGGACTGGACTTGCTTTGCAAGAACTCACTGTCGCCAGAATGAATCCAGCTCTGTGCAAGTGGAAACTTCCTCACTCCTGGCACCACTACCCACTTCCATGGACAGGCAGTGAGCCTTTCCTTCGAAGGCAGTCATGCCTCAAACACCTCTTAAGGGCCCCTTGACTCTCAATATCATTACTTAGGAAATTAAATATCAGTTCAGTTTCAGAGGTGACAAACCATCATGCTAGTTATGAATTATAGGATATAAGGCTTGTGCCTTTGAGCAAAGAGGCGTATAATGCATCAAGCGTTGGAAGAGGGTTACATGTATGTTTTCATAATTCAATTCCCATTGCTTTTTCCCCAGAACCCAAAAAATGCTCAGCTGTGTGTATGAGTCTTTGTAGGGAAAAAAAATGAAGAAGTGCAATGTGAATGCTCTTATTAAGAATGGCTGTGGGAACTCGAATTCCATAGAAAATTGCCGTTAGGTCACAGGAACGTTGGCATTCATAGTCTCTTCAACTTGGAACCATGGTGCTATGTGTAGAATGTCATATTTCTACAAGTTCTTTTAAATCCACCCGGGTTTAATTCACAGTGTCTTGAAAATTATGAGAACAAAGCAAACAGCTGGAAAATTGAAGTATTAGTTTTCTATTGCTGCTAAAATGAACAAACAAAAAGAACAGAATAAAAGAAAAGAAAAGTAAGCATCCCAATCCGCACAATCAGGAAGTTTCAAGTAATATTTCTCTGCTATGTCACTTTCTCAGATATGCATAGCCGTGAGTCTGCTCAGAACTTTACTGGGGCTAATTGCTCATGGAGTTTTCACTTGCAGTTTTCATACAAACTCAGACAAGCGACAGGACTGAAGTCTCTGATTGCTTCCTGGCTGGCAGTTGCCCTCAACTCCAATAGGCTGCCCTCAAATCCTAACCACAAAGCCCTCAGAAAACATGGCTGCTTGCTTCTTTAAACACACACATGAGGAGGATTTTCGTCAAAAAGGCCCTCAGTCCTCTTTTACCTGTCTCTGTCAGATTCATCAAAAGAACTATGCATTTTGACTAACTCAAACTCAACTCCTGAGGAACCCTAAATGCCTGCTTACAATAATCTCAACTACTCTCAATATTTCACTAGTTAGAGGCTAGTCACAGGACTCACTGCATTTAATGGGAGGAGAGTATAATAGTTATAAGCAGGACATAGTCTGTTACAACTCAGGTGCAATGGAAAAGATATTACAAATTACACAAACCTAATTAATTGTATATAATATTAAATTAAGATTTAGACTCTTTCTCTATAGATCCTTCGATTTTCAGGAACATTTTTAATCCTCTTCATCACCCGCCTTACAGACACTGCCAAATCTGAAGAGGAGTGAATTCGTACAGTGTACTAATATTTGGGCCCAATAGTTTCTCAAATGATTAACTAACAACCACTCGTGACTGCTTAGAGAGAGGATTTTAGCTGTGAGGGACAGAAGAGACAGGCAAAGGGAGAAAGGCTTTTTAAAAATTTTATCTTCTTGCTTCATCTCCATATATTAGAATAAAACCAAACTAACTAAAAGAATATATACAGACCATAGTCTAAAGAGCAGTTCATGAGGCTGAGAAACCTTGTAAAAAGCAGAAACTAAATATGTTTGCCTCTAAATCTGCTGACCACCTTGTGTACTATGCCTTTTTCTTAGAAAATAGTCTGTGTGTCTGTGTGTGTGTGTGTGTGTGTGTGTGTGTGTGTGTGTGTGTGTGTGTAAAATGATGAATTGCTATTTTTCAGAATCAAAATGTTGTTACAAATCTACTTCTGGTTACTAAAGTTAAGAAAAACGCAATATAAGCTAAATGTGTAAACACTGTATGTTAACGTATAAAAACAATTTGAAAACGACTTTTCTATTTTTAATAAAAGGTTCATTTTAACTGTGGTAAAATGAAATAACATACAATTAATTATCTAAGTTAATTTAATTTGCAGTCTCAGGTTTTGATACTTAGCCATAAAATAACAATTCCCACATCCTGGGGGAGTAATTCCTGATTTTATTCAAGCATGTTAGGCTGTGGCTGCCACATAGTGGTCTCTGAATAAAAATATCTTTACAAATTTTATCCATATACAGATACTAGCTTCCATTTATTTTACGAAATGCAACGAATCCGCGTGTTTTCCTGTGGGCACACATCACGTTTCAGCCATCCCTCCCTTTTCATTCCCTCTCTTACGCCAGCCCCTCCCCCTCGCTTCCTTCCTCTCGCCTAGACCCAGCCTGCCTCTTGCATCCGTGCAGTTTTTCATATTTTACGTAACAGGGAAAGCACGCCATAATTGCCTGTCTGCAGATGGCTACTTCGCTGACGGTGATGATCTCCAGTTCAGCCCACTGTGCAGCAGCTGACAATTCCTCATTCTTCCTTATGGCCGAGGGATTCTCCGTTGTCTCTCCGTACCACATTCTCTTTCTCCACTCACTGGCTGACGGCCACCTGACTGGTTCCGTGTCTTGGCCAGTGTGAATTTTGCTGCAGTAGACCTGGGCAGCCAGGTACCTTAGAGGACAGCTGTCATGAGCAATCGGAAGCACGGGGAATGGAACAGCTGTCTGAGCTGCAGCACCTGAAGAAGAGAAAGAACCAGAAATTGTGTCCTGGCAACGTGTCTCCCGGAGTCGGTTCATAAAAACATGGCGCCATTTCGGTTTCCCAGATAGAAGAGTCAAAAAGTAACTCAATTTCCTTGAAAATGAAGAAGGGAAAATCAAGGCCAGTTATTTCTGACGCTTTCGGGTTGCTTAAGTACAGCAGAGTGGCTCCTCCAACGGACACGCCGGAGCTGAGCCGCACTTTGCTCACCTGGAACACGCCACAGAACTCTGGTTCAGAGGAATGTGAAGAGTATTAATAGGAAAGTGACTGCAGTGCCACCCAATGTGTTTGGACAATCCTTGCTGAAATTCGAACTGTTTATTTCACATAGAACTTGTTAGAATCCAGAACTTGTTGGTGGATGTGGAATATGTATGTGCTCTATCTTTCAAGCTCATTAAATCACAGTCCCTTCATTTCCCAGGTCTTCCCTACTGGAGACCGAGTATTTGACTGACAATTTCAAAATGATGCATTAAAATTGTGTATATTCTGAAGTCACTAAACCATTGGAAATTGAAGAACAATATGTAATTTCAATTTGCAGATTTTCTGTCTGATTTTTTTTCCTTATTAGGAGACAAAATTTATCATAAATTCATATTTGCATTATGAATGAGAGCTACTCATTGCCCATGTCTAATACGTGGAATGCTGCAAGCAGGGATTTTGGTTGCATGTCATGGAAATAGATGCATGTTGATGTCAATACAAAAGGAATTTATTTAACAGACAGTGATGTCGGGACACTGGGGTGACCCTGGTCTGCAATCTCTGTGATGCTAAGGCAGGAGGATTGAAAACTGAAGTCCAACCTGGGCAGCGTGGCCACCTAAGATGCCATCTCAAAATTTAAAATGGAAGGAGCTGGGGATGTAGCTCAGTGTGAAAGGCCTGGTTCATCCCAGTACACACACACACACACACACACACACACACACACACACACACACACACACATCCCAGTGGTAACTCAGAGAATTAATTCCAAGGTAACTACAGAATCAGCTTCACAGGAGTTTGTGATGACAGCTTAGAAGTGTGCCACAGGACTGCTGCTCCCCAGTCTACACCAGCACTGTGACCAGCACCTTGGCAGTGTGCACTGGGATGTTGCAATTATTAGCAGTACCTTGTCCCGAAACTCACTCACGGTTTTACTTACTGTCCCATCAGGAGACATTTTATCAATTGCTGAGGCAAACAAGGGGGTGTGTGTGGAGGGTGGGGGACACTTTACCAGTGCATCCATGGATTCACGCTTGCAATCTGGCTGAAGGGAGGTGATTTTCTTTACTAGAAATTTCCAGCCTCACGTTAAGGCTTCATGTACTAATGATTTCCTCAAGACTTCGGAGGAAGGGATTCTTCTAAATAATTAAAATGGGGCAGGGAAGACTCACCACATGGAAATGCTAAATCTCCGATGCCAATTAAGCTCTGCATCCTTACACTAATGAGGCCTTTGGCAGGGCTACAGCCATGAAGAAGCTAATATTTTCAAAGCATTCATAATAATGTCTGGCATGTAATATGTGCAATAAAATGTGGTTTGTAAATTAAAACAGCATAACATAAAATATAGTATTCCTCTGATGCTAATATACAAGGGACACAAACAGAGTCCTGATACACTTCAACAAATCAGCATTGCAGAATCCAAGTGCCACAAGCTATTTGCTGTAGCTGCATTTCCCCATCTGTGAGGACACATAAGAACTTGAATAATCAACAGAGAAAAGATTTCTCGGTACTGGCCTTCATCTCTCCAATGGCCACAGCTTACCTTCATCCCCAGCCTTCTACACTTATTCTAAATGATTTAGATGATTATGCAATGATCCCATCTCTTTTTTCCAAAAACATATAGCTGGAAGCTGCTGGTATGGTGCTCAAGTTAGATGAAGCTATTTTTGTCCAACCATATTATTATGAGCTACAACTTTAATCAAGCGATAAGCATCTGCAAACAGATCTTCTTGCTTATCTGCTTTGGGAAAATACAGTCTGATTTCTAGCCTCATGTCCCACCCCAAAGTAGAGAACAGGATTTAACTACTGCAAACCCATTCGAGGAATAGGAAGCTGAATTAGAGTGGTGACTTGAGTGAAATGACTTAGGTGCAGAAGATTAATATGTTAAACACTGTATGGCTTCTCGGACTTGGAAAACCCAGAACACAGACATTCTTTGGAACCATATGAAGTGATAGCCGGAGTCAGGGGAAGGGACAGGGAGGGGCTGGGAGGGTAGAAGATGGGAAGGGATTGTGAAGTCGATGTGATACGTAGATGTATGAAGCACCCAAACTCATTGTAAATACTATGTATCACATTTGTATATCAATAAAAATAGTGGGGGGGAAATAGAAACGTATGTCCAAGCATCCAAAACTGGACAGAGAAACCCGTGGAGGAACCTGCAGGCTCAGGAGCTAGGAACTCCAAATGCAGGAACGTCAACCCTTTGCTCCGAACGCAAGCATTCTATATTCATTATACGTTCACGAAAATTTCTTACATAAAACTTAATCAGAGTAACAATCAAAGAATGCATCATAAAATTAATAATCTATTATCAAAATCTGTCTTACAATGAGAGTAGATTTTTGACTGGGAATACACATTTTGGGAAGTATTTTGCTCAAAGAATGAATGACTGTGGAGCCTGAGTGAATCTCAGTTAAGAAAAGAGAATACAGAAGTTACTCACTCTAAGAGTATTCCAGTCAGGATCTCACCTTCCATGTTTTCCCATAGTTACCATCTGGAAACCTTCCAGGCGAATGCCTCCCATGGATAAGATGTCTAGTGAGCATATCAGTTACAGTATTTGTGGTCAGTATTCTCCATCATATTGAGAAGAAATTAATGGATCCGTGTTCATATCGTGAGTTCTCTGTTGCATTAGCTGTCTCCAATGCTAGGCACAGCCCTCAGGGGGGAAAAAAGAAGCAATTATGTATGAAATCTGCTCATGAGCCTTGAAAGTGTATCCTATCGGCACATTGTTAATCTCCACCGTTTCTTCAGTAATTTTCAAGAGGAAATTCTCTAAGACCACCCAGTTAAATTCCAACATTTTCTCTGTTTGGAGTCCCTGGCTTCATCACGGAATAGCTGTGCTGTGGCAGCAACCCTAACACACACCAATGCATGCACCTACTTGTACCTCGCTCCCTAGTTCTGATGGCCACCTTCGTTCTAGCCTAACTATGGATTAATTTGCCACTCATTTTTTTTAAATTTCAAACCTCCCTCTTCTGGGAATTTATTCCTTTCACACTCAGAAAGTGACTCAATTTCACTTGCACCTCACCCTCACCTGAAGTCGTAACTCCGCTTTGTGTGGTCTCAAAGCAGTGACTTCACGTCTAGAAAGAAGCAAACCGAGCCGGTGAAACCCAGCCCCATGAGGGAGGGAAAGAGAGAGATGAACTTGGCTGGCTTCTTTGTTTAAAGAATTTTCCTTCATTCTCAGTGAAAACAATATTCTCAAGATGTATAACTTGAGATGTATAGCTCTCAAGATGTATATGGGAATTACTTTCTTGACGTGGGAAATGTTTTAAACTAACTGAAGTGTAATAAGGGGAAATTCAAGTTACTTTTAAAAGAAATTTTCCTTAACCTGATGAAAGTCACTCAGGAAATCAAGCCTGTCGTGTATTTCCCCGTTAATCCACTTTCCCTCTCCTCACTCCTTCCCACCCCCCTTGGGTTTCCTCTGTGGGCTCCACAGCACCTGAAAATCAACACATTCTGGAAATTCACCCTGTGTAACTCTCTATCCGTTTGTTTAGAAGTAGCTCTCCCAGAACACGATTTTGCTGCCTACGTTTTTACTCTTCTTTCTTTCATTTAACTTCTCCACATGAATCATTTAAGTTCGATTGAGCTCACTGGAGGCTTCACCAAGCTAACAAGAAAATGCCGGACCCTGTGGCACAGGTCGGTGGTCACAGCATCCCGGGAGGCTGAAGCAAAAGAAACGCAAGTCTGAGCCCACCCTGGAAATTTTAATAACTTAGCAAGACCTTGTCTCTAAATAAATAAATAAATAAATAAATAAATAAATAAATAAATAAAATGGGCCCAATGTTGGAGCTCTGTATGAAGGTCTTGGGCTCAGTTACCAATGCCATAAACACACCACACCACACACACACACCCTCACACACCCACACCTGTACATGCACATACAGGCATACACGCAAACTAAATATTGGAAGGGACCAATGATGATGCTCCTTCAAAAAGGAGCTTGTTTCTCCCTCTCCTCTTTAATTTTAGTTGAAAATAAGACTTTGTATTAAATGTCAACCATGTTACACATCCAACATTTCCACTTAGCAAATAAAAATAGACATTAGGAGGATAGGTCAATAAAATATAAAATGAGAAAAATAATTTCTAATATCATGATCTCTGAAAAGCCCTTTGTCCTTTCATGATAGAATTTACAGCATTTTGTGGACGTCTAAATGATGTCCTTCTTCACGCATAGGCTTGTCAGAAGAAAGGAAGACTGATCGTTCACTTTATTAATCGTTTTTCCCTTTGAAATTAGCCAGAATTTGATGTCAGCCTCCCTCTCGCGTGTTTCTTGCAAATATGACTGGTTTCGTTTCCTTTATAAAAGCAAGAAGAGAACTGTTCCTGCAACACCCAAAGCCAGAGAGCAACAAGCAGGCGTTCCGTGACGGAGGAAACGATCGGAACTTTCCTCAACAATGAAAAAAATACTGTCTATGCGACAATTTAATGAGTTTATCAAAATTTTCTTGGGTTTCAGGGAGATGATTGCAGCTATACACTGTGGTTTGTATTCAAAATAATTAAAACATCTTAAAAGATTGCTTCTCAAGTAGCTTCTTTGTTTGACTGATAACTATTGACTAAGTAATTAGCTTAGATACACAATTTCAAATCCACGTTCTCATGTCTTGTTTACATGGGATTTATTATTCTAGTCCTTTTATCTGTCGTAAAGATACAAACTAGAACATAGTGAAAACATAGTACTAATTTTCAAGATTTTCAAAGTTAGAAACAAGAGAAAATACAAATTTTAAAACCAAATAAAGCCGAGCAATTAAGTGCAAGATGTCATAATTTAGTAAGCCAATTCCAAAGGTGACCGCCAAACATGAAAAGCACCCTTTAGAGTGTCTAATTATAAAAAGTTTGTGATTTAAACAGAATTAATAGTACTTCATAAGCATAGGACTATATGATAAGCAAAATGTACTGTAGAGCTGAATCACTTTAAAGTTTTCAGTTATTTAGAAACAATGGTTTTAAAGACAGAGTTCAGATTTTTCTCTCTGGCATGCCCTGTGTGATCTGGGCAGGTAACATGTTTACCCTAAGTGCTGTTCTATACATTATCTCAGTTATAAAATCTGTTGATAGAATAATTTAAAATTATGTAAGCATGCATTAGAAAAACACCTGGATGATTTAATTATTTTCTTGTTGCCGAGACAAAATATCTGGCATTCACAATTTAAGAAGAGAAAGATTTATTTTAGCTCACAGTTTCATAAAGTCACAGCCCAGCTGTGGGGGGCAGCATGAGTGAGCGCACACGGCGGGGCATAACAGGAGAGCTCTTCACTCTTTCACTGCATGGCAGAGAGGGAAACTAAGTCCTAGAGGAAGGGCAGAGCCGAACTTCCGGGTACTGCCTCAATGACCCGCTCCTTCGCGGCCAATCGCTAGTGTTCTGCTCCCATTGACCCGGCTCCACCTCTCAACAGCACCTGGGTATTTTACACCCAAATACATGAAGTCACTGGGAGACACTCCACATTCAAGCCACAACACTGGCAAACAGAAAATACTGTGTGGCACATTGGTATGTGGTGGATTTGTTGTTTTGTGGACCTGCAACACTGTGAAAGAATAGAAGAGAATATCAAATTTTTGAGAGGAAAATTCATGGTTTCAATAATGAGAGAATCATAGTCCCGATGGATTTTGAAATAACACCACTCATGAGTAAATACAAGAGTATAATAACACATGCATGATTGCAAGACATTCCCGTCATACTTAGCTAAGTAGCAAGGGGGGAAAAGATGCCTCATTCAAAGAGGACAGAGGATAGAATGCTCCAAATTCATCACAGAATGATGACACGTGATGAAAAATTTTAGCATAATAATGACAAACCGGGTGTAGAAGGAAGTGAAAATTCGCCCTCTGGATATTGTACAATCCTCAAAAAAGAGATGAATATGGTTCATCATTGGCCAGAATGCAAAAGGGTCTCGCTAGGGTGCGCTGTTCATTACAATAAAGAGTTCACTTGTGCAGTGGAAGTGGGAAGTATTCTTGCACTCTGTCCCCAGGGTAACTATGGCATTTCTCTGCTCACTGACCTCCACACTTTGCTCTCATCCACTTTTCATCCCCTGTCCCTTGCTAACTCGTGTCTGTTCCTGCATGTCAACCCCGAAACCTGTTTCCTTGAGAGCCTGATGTGACTTCTACCTCTCTTCCTCCCATTCTCAGAAGAAGGAATCTCCCTCATTTGAATTCCTACTGCACCTGCCTCTGTATTATCCATTTGTCCCTATCCCAGGCAGCCCTTGGCTTTTAGGAATCTTTCATGTGCCTATCTATAATGTTACTAGATAAAATATATGTTCCTTGAAGTCAGAGATAAACCAGAATGAATTCTATTCTCCTAATTTATCTACCGTGTCACCTTGAACATGATATCCTCTCCAATATGTGTTATTTGATGAAATCAAGAGAAGTAAGGTTATTCCATCACCTTTTCTTAACTAAAAGTTAATTTTAATGAAAAACACAGTATCACTGTGAATGTCTTAAGAATTTCTACCTGATTCTTAATGTCCTTGAGATAAAAAAAAACATACCTTACTTTTCAGGGATGGATCACATGTAATATGAGAAAAAGGGAGTTTATTGAGATTAAAATATTCATCTTAAATGTACCAAAGCATTTATTTTATTATCAAATTATTGGAAAGAAATTCTAGCTGTTCTTCCCTCCGATATTTCTATGACTTTTTTAACTGGAAGATGGACAGGAGCTTGCAAATCTGGACCTTCCTTGGAAGTAGTGCTCGCCTTGTCTGCTCTTAAATGTTCCATCACCAAGGTGGTCACCTCAGCAAAACACATCTGCTAGTATATCAAAGCCTGTCACTCTGTTTGCCCAGAGGGTCTATATCCTGGCAGGCTACTAAGATTCTATCAAATTACAAAGTGTGTGTTTGGAAACTGGGGAGAGTAGAGACCAGAGTGACAAGGAGGTGGGGACATGAGTGACTGTTAAAAATTGGGGAAAATTATCTCCGTCGATGTCATGAAAATAATTCTCCTCTTAAATTAGAAATCAAGAGAACAGTTTCAAAGTACTATAATTGTATGTACAACATAACACATATACTTACTAAGCCATCATTCAAGAAATTTGGGCTCCCCTAGGGCAAGGTGCCCCTAAGCATGAAAACATGAACAGAAGCCTGACCTAGTTGTGAAGTCAGTGGTAGACACAAAATGATGTCTATTAGCATGACAAAGGCAGTATCATAGTAAACATGGCTGTCATTTTTAATATTCTTAAGTAAATGGAAATCTGAAGAGGAATTATTCAGAGAAAAAATAAAATTCCATTTAAAAACCAAAGTTTTAACAAAAATATACTAAAAATTGAATAAAAATTCAATATAAGATAATAAAATCATGAAAGATTAAAAGAAAATGAGATAAAATTCCTTTATAGATATGCTTTGATTAACATCTGTTCGTAACACATAGTAATTACCAATTCGGGGCACTGCTGTGTCTGTGTGTTTCATCTTAGCCAACTCCAGAGTAAGCACAGACTCTGTCTCAGTCATTCTCTAGTTGCTGAGACACAATACCCGAAACCTACAAGGTAAAGAAGTTTGTTTTGTCTCCTATTTCAGAGCTCCCAGCCTGCGCGTGGACAGCCACCCATGGTAGAAAGCCTAGGAGGAGGGAAGCTGTTCACAGCATAATGACAGAAAGTAGAGGAAAAAGGCAGGAAGTGGAGATAAGATGAGATTTTTCTAGATCCTATGCCCATTGGCTCAACCTTACAACAAGGCCCCATCTCCCAATATCACGTGACATCGTAACCGGATCAGTCTACTGATGAGTGAGGCATCCCTAGTGATCCACATCAGATTCCGTAAAAGAATAGATAGATAGGTTTATACTGGACAAGCCATGAAGGCAAGAACTACAGTAAAATAAAAACAGAAACACCAATGAGCTGAATATAGTGGCATGCCTACAATCCCATCACTTGGCGGCTGAGGCAGGAGGGCTGCTGTATATTTGAGGACAGCCTAGGCTATAGATTGAACTCAGGATCAGTATGGGCTACAGAGAAAGACTCTGTTTGAAAAACAAATACTAGAAGTCAGCAACACCAAAATTTTTATGTCCATTATGCACAAATATGAACAACTTTTTGTAATGTGCAAAAATCTTAGAAATCAGGGGGAAAATTATAGCTAAAAGTGATTATATAATATGAATATGAAACGCACAGGAAATAGTTAACAATGATCCTTACGTAAAAAGTTAATGAAAAATATTTGTTAGTTATAATTTGAACAATATTGTCTTTTATAACAAGTATGTTTAGCATTTTTCCATCCTTCTAAATTATACTATATATGTAGATAAGATTTAGAATTTTCTTATCGTTCTGTTTCCCAGAGAAGCATAGTAATACCTTGTCAGAGATTAATAAATATTCAGAAGCAATAATAACAGCCTAAAGTATGGTGAAAATGAAGACAATAGGAAAGAAAAATGGAAAAATTAGCAACAATGAGAGAAAATTAATATGATTGAAGAGGACTTGACAAGGTGTCAAGAGGACTGGTAAGTTTAATACATCCGTGCAATGAGCAAAGAGACTATTTGGTAACAACAGTTCATTTTTAGGGGAATTTGTCAAGGAGTTCAGGTTGCAATGTTTAATAAGCAACTGGAAATACAGGACCTAACCTTAGTACAACAGCAAGGGTCACAGAAAGAGTTAGGTTTCCGGTAAATAGAGATACTTATTAAAGATGAATTCACTGTACGGAAAGCACAGCACACTCTGGTGACAGTAGGTGGATAACTCAGCCTAGGGAACAGAGGAGAGGCGAGCCTGCTGCGAGGACAACGCTAGAGGGTGAGATTCAGTGCCGCTGATTTTAGGGTGACGATTTTTCCGAGAAATGAAAGAAGAAAGCAAGCAGATCAAATCCTAAGACACGTGTGTGCCTAGACATGCACACAGAATGTAAATTGTAAATACCTGTATACTTGCTGTATGAATTTTAAAGGTGTTTCTCGTGTCAATCTGTTTATTATTACTACTCTAACAAAACATTTAGTTCTGCAAAGTATCGAAAGAGATTGGAGAAGTTCCTGTGGCCTTCATTTTCCCATCTTTATTTATGATAAGAAGGTAAACTCGTTTGCGACTGACTGTTTTGTTTTGACAAAACATATCACTCTGTAGTCTAGGCTGGCCTTGAACTCCCTACCTAGCTCAGGCTGACCTAGAACTAAAGGCAATCTTTTTGCCTCAGTCTCCCAAGTGCTGGGATTATAGGCCCGCTCAACCACACTTGGCTTTGATGCTGCTGGAGAATTGAACCTAGGTCCTTGTGCTTGCTAGGCAAGAGTTTTAACAGCTGAGCTATTCCTCCAGTCCACGCTATTGACTTCTGTGTCACCATTCCTGAGATAATGAGGCTTTTTGAGAACATGAGATAAACATGGAGTCTGTCACTGATGCATTTAACGGAAATAGGAGCTACCCTAGGTTTCTGGTACGTTCATCCTCAGACCTTACAGGGTCATTATCATTTATGTGTTGTACACTCCCATCAAAAGACAAACCATTCCACCTGCAGCAGAGGGGGTTTCCTTATTCAATGCTTTGCCTTTATTTACTGTTCCATTAGTGTAATGGGGCCTATAGGTCTCGAAAGGCAAGACAAGTCTGTTACAATAGGGAGTCTTATCTCCCCAGTGCCCTTCATTCGACCCTGGCCCAGTCCTTTCTCCCCGCAGCCTTTGCCCTCTGTGTGGAGCAGGAGTAAGGAGGTAACAAAACACAAAACAAGCAAGAATTATCGCAGTTAAAAACAACTATTCCCGGTATTTTGTATATGATGTCAAAGATTTTGTGTTTTTGCTAATCTACCTTAAGTCCTGTTATCCTAAAGGAAAGCAATTCTTATTTTGAAGTAGCTTTTTTTCCCCCAGCCCTTTTCAGATGGAAAGAAAAACATGCCACGTGGTAACAATGCCTCTGTCATGCACATCTAATCTATTTTTAAGATTCTTAAAGAGAGCTCCTTGTAGTCTGAAACAAAACACCTTGGCAGAAATCTTTTACAACGCGGCTTCTTAAAGCAGTTCTAAATTTTTCTTATTTGCTGCAGTAGAAGAGTAACCACTTTTAAATAAATTATCGAAGCGCGGAGCAGCCCTTAGAGAGGGAAAAGAAGATGCTTGTGGATGCAAACCCAGTGGTTTGGAAGGTAGCATTTTTGTTAAACAATGTAAATGTGAAAAATGGAAGATTTATGCCTATCTTTTATTATCTTCCTTTCTTTTACCTTACTTCTCCTTTTTCAAAAAGAATTCTATATTCTATGAATTTTTTTCGCAAGCTGCTGCTCCTATGAGTGATGTTGCCCTACTTGTGAATCATGAACTTAAAAAGTCTGAGATGAGCACAGGCCCCTCCCTTCCATCTCCAGCCAGCTAGCTCCCCTGTGGCCTGGGGAGTCAGAACTGAGAAGGTCCCCAGGGGGCACTCCTCTCTTCCTTTTTCAGTCACCACTTCATGCACTCCCCTTGCTCTCCTGCTGTGTTTTCCCACCTAGGTGCCAAATTTATCTTCTAAACATGTAGTTTTTGTTGCATTCCTTCTAAGCTCAGCAGTTATGTTTTTCACGTGTGACCAAATAATAACTCCTGCCATCCACGTAATGAACCACATTTTTCAAAATGTTGCAGTATACAACATTTCACTTTATCTTCAGTAGAGAAAACGTACATTGCTAATTTTCTTTTATAAATGAGAAAAAAAACACAGCTATAATGAGATTAAGTACCTTGCCCAAGGAAAGAAAGGAGCCAAGAAGCCTCCGATTGGAACCTGGATCGGTGGCTCAAAGCTCTTGTGTCTCTTGTTAACTTGCCTGGTGACACTCAGCACAGAGGTTGTGTCAGTCCATGTCACCACCAGAAAGCACCTCTCGCGACGCAGGTATCACCTCCTGAACAACTACTGGGGCTCACAAGCAGGTACAGTGGAGAAGGAAACAGACAATAAAACCAGTGCGAATAAACGAGGAAGTCCCACACAACGTCCTTTCTGTCAGTGGAATCTCAAAATTCATGAAAACTTTTGCAGCCAGTCTTCTGAACTTGGCTGTCTTAAGATGTAATTTCAGTACAAGTGGTTCTCAGTCCAGGTAGAGGTACCTGAACACACTACAAGCAGAGCTCTGGGCTACAGAGAGTCTCCGTGAGTCACCAGAGATGGGTACTTGACCACAGGTGGGTAAACAGGGTAGATTGTAGATGGACAGGTTAGACCAGGCTTCCATTAACTGCCATCACAGCTGGATACTAACCAACTTTAGCTGAAGAAGCCAGAGTATGGACATCCAGAGAGAGGATTTACCCAAGAGATGCCAGCGGGTGATAAGACGGTTTCAGCACAAACAGAAATGTAACCGGTGGGCTGAAGTAATACATCATTCCAAAGTTCTTTTCCTGGTTCTTTCAAGAAAGCAATTTCACAACATTGGAAATGTCTTGTGCTTCTCTCTGGCCCATCAGGGCTCACGTTCTGAGTGTGTGCTTTTGATTTTTTGTTTAATAAATCTGCTCAAAAAAAAAACAAAGAAAGAAAGAAAGCAAAAAGAAGGAAAGAGGAAGCTTTAAGGTAAGTCTGTCCCGTTTCTGGTGCAAAATCCCGTAACCGAATTTCAACTTCCTGTAGTTGACCAGTAAGAAAAACAGAGCAGTGGACTTATAGACCAATATAACAAAGGTTCCGGGTTCATCCCGAAGTTAGAAGAGACAATTC
>PVKB01003082.1:0-34428 GCA_004027205.1 Ctenodactylus gundi
TTATTTGCATGGGTTTCAGAAGGCAATGGTGTGTATTTGTGCTGTCTCACACAGCAGGAAGGGGGAGGTCCAAACGGAGTGCCCTTTAAGTATAAAGCAAGCGCTGGGTTTCAACGACTTCATACAAGAAAGAGAGTGCATAACAGTTTTCAGAGTAATTACAAGTTGAAACGATAACATTTTGATATATTGGATTAAATAAAATATGGTATTAAAATTATTTTCATGAAGTTCAGTGGTAGAGTGCTTGCATAGCATGCAGGAAGCCACAGGTGTGATTCCAGAACCCTCCCCAACACAACAAATACACACACACATTCACCTGCTGTATTTGTTCTATTAAAGGTTGCTACTAGAAATTTTTTTTTTTTTTTTTTTTTTTTTTTTTTTTTTTTTTTAGTACTGGGGATTAAACAGAACCTTTGCTGTGAGCTATATCCCTGGCCCCTTTTTAGTGTTTATTTGAGATGGGTCTCACCAAGTAGTCCAAGCTGGGCTTGAACTTGCGATTCTCCTGCCTCAGTCTCCCAAAGTGCTGGGATTGCAGCCCTGCTCCATTGGGCCTATCTTAGAAAATTTAAACATTATTGTTTGCCTTGCGTTACAGAAGGAGTTGCCAAAAGGGATGGGGTGGTGGGCAGCTGCTGCATAAAGAGGAGAGCCTGTAAGGAAACCAGCTTCCCCTGGGGTGGTCTGTCAGTGCTTTCCTTTGGCAGTTAAACATTCTGAATAAAGTTGGGGTGGAGGTAACCTGGAGAGTAAAGAGGATCAGTAGAAATGACTGGCTACCTGGAATAGTTTTGAGATGGTTATCAACAACTATGAGACAATGGACAGCTGCACCCGGCCTTATCTTGGAACCTGTCACCCACTTAAACGTTCATGGCATGTGCTCTTACCTACCCCCTCACTTTCCCAGGCAATCTTACCAACCTCAGAAACCAGGGGCTTTGTTGAAGCCAAGGTGTCTTTACTATAGCACCTCCAGGATTATACAAGATAAGAAAATATGGACATCATCACCAAGGAACTGAGGACAAACTTCTGGACCCTTACTCATGGAAAGTTTCACCTGTGTTCCCTTCTGAGGCAGTCAGGGACTTAGACGCTACTTGGGCTGAGAGAGCAGTGCCTCTTCACTTGGGCCCACAGATGCCCAAAGGGTAACTAAAACCAGACCAGAGCTTGGTGTGTCTGCCTTCCTCATATTATTGCTTTCTTTATTACCCTAAAACCTTGGGTCAGGACTGCTCAGCTGTACATGTAGGCATGTTTATCATTTGAGGAATGTTTGTCTAAAAACTGGTAGTACCAGGTTTATTAGCCTGAATTTATGTAATGCACTTCATTCCCTTCAAGACAGAGGATACCAAAACAAGAGATGCACAGGGACATTCAGCTGCCAGTGTTTACAGCATCCCTCGCCAGGGTCCCTGGAAGGGGTACCTGAACGCTTCTAGGCATTTCGTTTCCCTAAACCTACAGTCACCTTGAATTCCAGCAGAGTTTCTGCAAATCTGAGAATGCCCCCAAACAAAAACGATCATCTGGTAGAAACCAGATTGTCCCTCAAGCCATAAAGACTCAGAAGTTACAAAACCAGAGCTGACACAATGCTCAGCCCAAGCCCAGATGGCTAAGCAACCCTGGGAAAGCCCAGCTTTCTTTTCCCCTGCTATTAACAGGTGAGCCTGATCTTCCCAAAAGCTGTGTCCCCTTCACCTCTTCTTTTGCTAAGCTAAAGTCCCTACCCGTTCTCACTTCCATTCCAAAGCTTTCGCCTGTAAATTGGCGTCATGGCCACAGTTTCAATTTCCTTTATCACTGAAGCAAGAACCCCCCCCCCCCCCCCGCTAGCTGATGCAGCTGTGCCCTGGCATAGAGAAAGAGGAAGCCTTAGTTGTGTTTCATCTAAAATGCCCCCGTCCCCAGAAGCTCATGTTTCAGAGGACAGAACTTGGGGAAATGATTGGCTTGTGAGAACTTTAAACTCATCTGCGGATTAGTCCACTGATGAGATAGTAATTTGATGGTGTCGTTGGGAAACAGGGCCTGGCCGGAGGGAGTGGGGCATGGAGTGTGGACTTGGTGACTACATCTGGGCTCCTGCCCCTTCCTCTGGTTCTTTCCTTCCCTGCCTCCTGGCCGCCAGGGAGTGAGTAGCTTTCCTCTCCTGTGCTCTTTCTCCACAGGCCTAAAAGCAGTAGAGCCAGATGCCCGGGCACTGAGAATTCTGAAACCTTGAGCCAAAACAAACTTCTTCAAGTTGTTTTTCTCAAGTAATTTATGCAGATGGAAAACTGATTAACACAGCCCTAAGGTCAATACAACTGATCTTCAGGAAACAATGCTGTCTTAGTTACTTTTTCATTGCTGTGGCTAAATACCTGACATCCGCAGTTAAAGGGAAGGAAAGGTTTATTTTAGCTTGCAGTTTCAGAAATCCCAGTCAATCTATGGGCAGCTGGCAACAGTGGAAGCATATGGCAGAGGTGAAGGTGGGGGTGAAGGTGACAGCTCATTGCGACATTACACACACACACACACACACACACTTCATCTTCGGCTTCTGGCCCAGCCTCAGTGTTCTCCCCCTTCCAGGTATGGAAGGTATGGTAAGCTCCCCACCACACGCCTGTAATCCAGTCTGTCACATGCCTGTCCTCCATTACACACCCATAATCCACCCCTCCAGACCAGGCCCCAAATCTTCCAACAGCACGTGGTTCCATAGACAATCCATAACATCCAAATGCATGAGACTTTTGGGGGACATTCCAGATCTAAACCTCAATAAATGCTCAAAAAAGAAAAGGCCAAGTGCGCTGAGTGATTTTTTACCCAGCATGCATGCTGTCCTTGTCCCTCCATCCTGCCCTCCTCAGTCTTCTCATTCTCCTTTTCTTTCTACACACAGTCTAACCTTTTGGATTGCTGTTTTCTAGGCAAGGAAAAGAGTTATCCTGACATGGGCCGATTAATTTATTTTAAAATTTTATTTATTTTTGTGGTACGGGAACTGAGTCGAGGGCCTTGCTTTAATTCTTCTCCTGAAAGATCATTGTGAGAGGTTTGGACAAATCAACAAGTAATTATAAATCAATGTAAGTATTATCATAAGGACTCCCACCATGGGTACCATAGAAGCACATGAAGGGTGTGTGTGTATGTGTGTGTGTGTGTGTGTGCTATGTATATACAGTCCGGATGGGCTTCCGAGAGGAAGAGGTGATTAGGTAGGCATACCGTGGGATGAGAAGTGGTCGGCTAGGTGAAGTAATGCTTCAGGTTTAAAGGAGTAAGAGGGTTCCGGGACAGGACTGCCATATACAGATGGTCCAGGACGGCAAGGGGAGCGGTATTTGGAGAACTCAGGGGAGTTCACCCTGCACAGTGCAGACGGTGGAGACAGTGGCCAGACTTTACCTCTGAAAGGATCATTGTGACAGCAGAGAGGGAAGTGAGTGGGTAAGGTGTGGAAGTGAGCCCAGGTCGGGGGCAGGATAGAAGAAATACAGATAGGTAGAAAACTATAATTTTAAAATTGTACTTTCAATAAAAACTATAGCATTGGGACACAGACCCAGCCGGACATTCCTAAGATCTTCAAAGATGCACCAAGCCTGGGTGTTCCCTTTGGCCTGGTAGTGGACCTTTTCCATCTGTGAATAGACCATCACTCCTCATGGTAGAATGGTCCTGCCTCTTATGGACGGGCTAAAGCTCTGTGCCTGTCATGGCTGTCACCTGTGAATGGCCTATCAGCCTTCTCCTACCCAAGTCACCATTTCTCCATGTTCAGGTGTGAGGGTGTTTCATAGTGAGCAGCAGTGGGCCAAGAGAAGACAATGAGACTATGGACTCATCCTTTCTTGTTCCATCCCTTCCTGGACCCAGACCCTTCCTACTCTTGCCTGAGAAAATGAAACTGAGCTTTGGCCTCCTGATGCAGCACCTGTGTGTTCTGTCCTCTCGTCTTGGCTGCACAGAGGTGAGGTGGTGGTTAACACTCCAGGCCCAAAGGAGTTTGGAGAAGGCACTTATCTCCAATGCAGAACATCTAACCTTTATTAGTGTTCCATTATGCCATGCTAGTTATAAAGTTGTAAAGTTACCCAGTCAGAATAGTATCTGTAGAAATGGAAAAGAAATGAACCGTTTGAGAGAGAATGAAGGGGAAGTTAGGAGCCGAGGAGAGGAGTCTGGGATGTTTTCTGGATGTCTTGCTTGAATGACCAGGTGGGGGAAGCTGATCACCCACAAGTTGGAGAATGTAGAGTTGGGATCAGTCTTGGGGACAGAGTGGGAGGAAAGATGGGTCCGAGGTTGCCAGGTTTGGTGCGAAAGATGTGATGGATAACATTGCGTCATCAGGACGTGAAGAAGCTGGTCTCTGTACTTCCCCTTTGGGGTGCTCTTGCCTTTCCAAGAAGCCAGTGAGCCAGTCTGACAAATGAGCCCTTACTACATGCCATAGCTCCTTTAGAAGAAGTAATATTTTTTGAAAAGAAGGTAATAACGACTATAAAATTGGCCAGTTAAGATGTGTTTTTTATTGCCAGTTTGGGAAAGTTTGAAATATAAAAATAATTACTGTTAATGTCATGCAGATCTTTATGAGCTCATTGTCAAGTCTGGGGAAACCTCCGTTTAGTTTCATTTAATTAGGAGCTGCGGTTTGGGGCAGCTTACATTTTCTCACACAGTGGCTGATCTCTCTCCTCTGACCTAAGTGCTCTCAGTAAGCACAGCTCTGGGAGGTGTTCCTGAAAGCGAGGCACTGTGAAGCGTAAGCACCATTAATTTCACAGCTTCAACTACATAACAACCAACTGAACTGGATCTTCTTGGTGGAAACTCAGTCTGTCTGTAGACTGGTTCTGGACTGATGGAGAGGCACAAAAACAACCAACTATAAAAAGCAGACCAGTAGGAGAGTGCTACAAAACTCAGGACAGATACAATTTTTGCTAAAGAAGTTCAGAAAATAATCACACACAGATTCATAGTTCTATTAGATAGTAAACCATTCCATGAGTGCTTGGCAAGCAACTGTCACGTGCTGACACCGCTGGCTATGGTTCGAGAGTGGGGATGTGGATGCACCCAACGTGCCCATCATGTACTCATGTTCAGAGAAGTTAGGTGGAACGAAGTGCAAGACCCTTGATCTGTCAGAGAAGATGTCACAGGCTAGGGGCATGTGATCACTCGGGGTCTTGACCTCGTTCAGAGGTCTGAAGGAGAGGAAAAGAGGGTTTTTTGTTTTTTCAGCAAACAGTACTCTCCTGCACCCCCTTTCTGCGCCTCCTTCAGCCCGCTTTCTTTGGTGGCCTCTGACTTGGCCTAGCAGAGGGCTTCTTACAGGCCAGAGCCATCTCCTCAAATCTGCGGATCCAGTGCCCGACACGAGTCGGCCGATCCCCTGCTCCTCTTATTTTTTAGTCACAATCATATCAGTTTTTTCCTAACAGAGCTGTAAAGATTACTGTCAGCAGCGAATCAGTTCAGCCCACACCCACTGGTTTGTAGCAGTTCACGATTGAAAACTCACGCAAACCCAAGCAGGTTTAGCAAGTGCAGTGGCAAAATCCTTCCCTCAGGGATGCTGGATGCTGACCCTAACTCGGCCACTAGCATCTTGCAGGTTTCTCGCAGCCTTGGATATGTTCTGACTTGTGTTAAGTTCTGCATAATTCTCTGTCATTATTATTTCCAAACAGGAGGGCCAGATCATTTTGATTGCTTAATAAGCCTGTGTCCTCCTTCCTTGACACAGATGAATAGTTCCCAAGCCTCAGGCTATTTTGATTGAGTTGATGGGCAGCAGAAAGGCCTGGTTCAGTAAGCTGATCAGCCTGACCCTCGAGGGCAGGGGTGAAGGAGACGCTGACACGGGACCAAACACTAATGGGGCAAGTGTGAACTGCGGTTGCTGCTGGATTGCTGCACATAAATACGAAAGCAGCCAACTGAGGCAAGTTAATGAGGAGCAAGCTGTCCCCCTTTCTTAAGCAGCTTCCTTGACCGGACCAGGTTAATGAGGAATAAACTGTTCTTCATTTGTAAGTAGCCTCCTGGAGGGCACAGCTGTGGGTCTGACAGCTCTTCATAGTAATAAATGCACATAATGATTATTTAAAACATTCATAAGAGGTCTAACGTGTTCAGAGTAAGTATTCAGCCAGGCAAAAAGGTGCATAAATTTTTGAATTTTATTTTTATTTTGTGGTACTTGGGATTGGCCCCTTCACACTGAACTATATCCCGGTTTCTTTTCATTTTTAATTTTGAGACAGGGTCTCAGTAAGTTGCTAGGTTGCCCAGACGGGGCTGGAACTTGTGAGCCTCCTGCCTCAGCCTCCCAGACTGCTGTAATTTCAGAGCCAGGCCATAATTTTTTTAAAAAAGATACCTGAGTCCTGGGGTAAATCTAAGTGATAGAGCACTTACTTAGCATGTGTGGGGCTTTCAATTCTCAGCACTGAAAAAGATAATAAAAGATACCCAAGAACTCCAAGTTTAATGTCAGAGGAGCTTTCTGAGAGACATTTCTTCCAATCTTTATACCTTAGAAGCAGTTTTCTAGATTCTTAGAGTTATGAGCAAAAGTCTTTTCTTTTTAATTAAGGACTAGTTGTTGTTTTTTTATGTAAAGATGTTAGAAGCAAATCATTGAAAGAGCCACTATCCACTATTGTCATTTTTTTCATAACACAATGGAAGTTTTAATGTCAGAAACAGTAGGAGGCTCCCAGCCATAGTCTGAAGGACACTATTTGGCATGATGAAGAACTTGGGGCACGGCATAGTTTTTCCAATCTGCTGCAATATTTGGAAGCATTATCATGGGCCAACCGAACGGACTCCACATTTTGATACTACTATGCTTTAGAGTGGTGGTTCTGAAAAGTGTGGGCTTCAGGCCAGCAGCATGGACATCACCTGAGGTCAATAAGAGATAACAAATTCTCAGGTCCCACACCAAGTCGAAGGAAGTACACATTCCTCACCTTGCCCCACCATTTGCCCTCAGAAGTCCCCTTAGGGAATTCTGACATGGCAAAGCTTGAGCACTGTTGCCATTGCTCCTTCCTTCTGGAATGATTGCACAGATCCCTCAGGGAAACCTTCAGATTAGAACACACTCTCCCAGAGAATCCTAAAGTGAGTCACCTCAGGTGGTGGGAAACTTCTAGACAGGCCTCATTGTTCCCTGCTCTGCACTCCTGAGCCACAAGGAATGAATCTTCTGTCTCCCCTGTTGACTGTATGAACATTTGAAGATGATCATTGCACTTCTCCCGGTGGTATGCTCACTGCTTCTAGCGGGTCCCACCCGGCTTGATCTAGGGTTCTCACATCAGCCTGGTCTGGATGTCCTTTTATTGGTTAGTAACAACTATTTTATTATTGAACTTTGTTACTATACTCCAGCCATTGCCTAGAATTTTTCCACTGGATTTTATAGTACTTTATTTTTTTGTTGTTGTTGGTTTATTTGTTTGTTTTGAGACAGGATCTAGCCCTGTAGTCCAGGCTGGCTCTGAGCTCACTATATAGCCCAGACTGGCCTTGAACTCACAATACTCCTGCCCCGGCTCCTGAGTGCTAGGATTATAGGCGTGCACCACCACACCCAGCTTATGTGGTGCTGGGGAATCGAACTCGCTTACTTAGTGCTTGTCAGGTGCTTTAACCACTGAGCCATATACTTTAATTCTCCCCAATAACCTGGGGAGTAGATTAGTATTCACCCTCTTCTAGAAAGAAAATGAGCTCATGCCCAGCGTCACTTGGTTGTAATAAGCCAGGATTCCATACTCCCATCTTGGCATCTGGAGCATGTGTGATTTCCACTATGCCAGGCCAACCTATAATTTCTTTCAGAAGATTGCTAATTGAGAGGGGCACATGCCAGGAAGAGGGGCCATGAGGTTGAGGATGCAGTGTGGTGGCCACAACATAGATTCTGGAGTCAAGCAAACTGGGTTATCTTAGTTACTTACTTTTACTGGGACGGAATACCCAACATCCACAACTTTTGGGAGGAAAAGTTTATTTTAGCTCCCAGGTTCAGACGGTCACAGTCCATTTATGGGCGGGTGGCTGGAAAATAGTAGAATCACATGGCGGGGCTGGAGCTAGAGCCAGAGCCGGAGCTGGTGCTGTGGAGACAGAGACCCTCACAGCATGGTAGAACAGAACCACGTGGGAGAGGTAGGGCAGAACCAGAACACACCCGTCCAGGTCAAACCCAAGCATCCACCCCTTCCAGCCAGGCTTCACCTCCTGATAATACACAGTCTCCATAGGTACATGATGCTTTTGGGGGGACACTCCAGTTCTAAACCACAAAACCAGGTTAAGTCCTGTGTATGCAATTACTAATTACATTGCCTTGAGTGTGTTCCTGCTGTCTCTGAACCTAATTTCCTCATCTCTACAATGGGGATAATAACAGCATACATCTCATAAGGCTGCTCTGAGTAGAAAATGAATTAGTGCTTGTAAAGCACCTAGCAAAACTTCCTAGCCAGGAAGTATGTAATAAATATCTCTGCCATTACTAAATACATGTTCTCAGCAGTGATATAATTAACACATAGATGGGGCATTTATAAATTGTCTTCTTTCTAGCTTACTAAATACCTACCCACTGCATCCAACCCTGGACTGTTTTAGTAAACTGTGAACCTATTCATTGTCTCCAGTCGCTTTCTTGCAAACCAACCTATGTGTCCTGACAGGCTGACCTTCCTAAATCCGTCTCTGAGAGACTGGAACAGTAGCTCCGTGGCAGGGCGCTCACATAGCATGCACAAAGCCCTGCCTTCAAACCTGCAATCCAGCTCCAATGATGTGCAGCTCCCTCAAAACATCATCTCCAACTGAGCCCAAGTTTCTCCTGATGATTTTCCCAAGTTCGTGTGTAGGTAGTACCAAAGTCTTCCTCGCTGCTTTATTCCCACCACTGCCCTATGTGAACTTGGGTTCCAGCTGGACTGGGTTCAGGCCTTTCTTCATATGCACAGTACTCTTCCATTTTTTCCTTCCAGAACAGCTACCCTCTCCGCCCCCTCCCACTCTCCACTCCTATGGGCTTTCTGTCAATAATTGTTTCTGGCGAGTATTCATTGTGTAAGTGGTTTATAAGAACTAACTTATTTTCTACTCATAGCTGCCTCATAAGATAGATGCTATTGTGGGAAAGTGAGGCTCAGAGAGTAGCAACATGTGCAAGACCATTATTAGTCACTCTGCCTACTGCTGGAAACTGAAGCCTGTGATATAAAGGAGGAGAGGTTCATTTGACTCATGATTTCAGGGGGTTCAGCCTGTAGTCAACTGGTTCTGAGGCAGAAATGGCATGGCCAAAGGGCCTGGCAGAGGAAAGCTGCTCAACCCTTAGCCGCTGGGAAGTGCAGGGAGGAGGAGCCCGACCAAGAGCTCTACCCTCAAGAGGCACAACTGCAAGGCGCCCCTTCCAACTCCCCTCTACCTCCTAACAACACATTCAGCCAGGACCTTATCGATAAATCAGCCTAGTAATGAGTATAGTGGCGCCATGTTCCAGTCACTTTCCCATAGCTCTACCTCAGCACACAGACTATGGGGCAACGTTTTGATCTGAACCGTAACAGCCATAAAATTAGTAATTGCTTGGACAAGACTCAGTACAGACTTGTCTGACTCAAGTCTCTGTTTATACCCTACCTATATAATTTTGTACCACTTCCAAGGATATGTAGATGGCGTGTTCCTTTCAATTAAATTGGCCTTTATTTCTTGGCTTATACCGGTGTTATGAAAAGAGATTATATTTTCCACCAGATAAACCTGCATTCAAATTCTGGCTTCCTGTTATTAGCATATCATGTCCCTGAGATTGAATTTCCCATTGTTCTCTAAACACCCAGCAGCCCGCCCCAGTATGATCCATTCACGGTCTATGTGCAGAGTCTCCCACACCCTCCCAGGCTGCAGAAGACTAGAAAGCACAGTATGGTTTACAGCAGGACGCCTCCGTGTACACTTCTTGGTCTTGTACAGGGTTTGTCTGGTTGGCTGCATGTTCTGGGAGAAGAGGATCTTAGCCCGAGTGGCCCCTCCCCTTGATGTGTACAAGAGCGTGGGCTAGTTCCTGCACGCTCCTCAGCATCCCTGAAAAGAGACCTGAGACACTTTGCCTCCCCTGTGTTACAAAGAAGGCTGACCACTGCGATCTTAGGCTTTTTCCCTTCTTGGAATAAAAAAATTGCTCTTATTTCTAAACATCAATCTGAAGAGTCATTCAGCGTGGAGAGAGAGGGAACCCCAGAGCAGAGTTCACAGGTGTAGGAGGTGGAGTCAGAATGAGGCAGGTAGGGGCCATCCTGGTGACACAGAGTCTGGGATGATGGAATCAGGCCCTGGCAACAGTAGAATGTTACGCTTTATAGCATGATGTGTTTTAACAGACCTGCCGCGAGGCCCTAATAAAGCCACAGGTGTAGAAGTTGTTATCAAGAAAAACCCTAAATCAGTCCTCCAGCCTCACCTGCTCTTGGTCAACTTAAAAGTCACTAATTTTGGGGTCACGAGCTGGGCATTACCTCATTAGCTTCTGTCTTAGTTACTTTTTGTTGCTGTGACTCAATACCTGATACCCACAAATTTAGGGGAGGAAAGGTTTATTTTAAAGCTCACAGTTTCAGAAGGTCACAGTCCATTCAGGGGTGGCTGGCAGCAGTCAAAGTACATGGCAGAGAGAGAGGTGGAGGCAGCTTCTCACAACATCACAAACAGGAAGCCAAACTGAGACTAGTTGAGACCAGTCCTAGTCCTAGTCCTAGTCCTCCAAGGAAGGCAGGAAGCAGCTTATATGTCCTTCTAGGTCTCTGCCCCATGATTAGCCCCTCCTGGATCCAGATGTAGAAGGTGTGGTCACTATATGCCTTTAATCCTAACTTACAGCCCTGTAATCCACCCCTCCAGACTAGGCCCCAATCTACCAATAGCACATGGTTCCATAGACAATCTATTAACACTTAAATACACGAGACTTTTGGGGGACATTCCAGAGCCAAACCCCAATAGCTTCCAACAGGCATCGCTATAGACACCACCTGTGATGGTAACTGCTGCCTGAGCCCCTCCCTGGGACCTGAAAGCCACTTTGCAGAAAATGCTGACTTGCTTGGGCCTACAGATAATTGATGAATGACTGAAGCAGCATGAAAGGCTGAGTTCCTCTGTCTTCACACTGCTCTGTCCCCTCCACCATCTCAGCCCTGGGTCAGATTCTGCTCAGCACTGCACGTAGTCACATTGGTTGTTTCAACATTGCCTTGCCTGGGATGCTTATAGACAGTTATCACGGCCTGTTGCCTGTGGAGCTGCTCTCTGTTTTATTTTTCTTTCTTTCTCCCCTCTTTTCTGCCCCACCTGTGCTCCTCAGAACTAAAGCCCAAGCAGCTAATGTTCTTCTGTCCTTATGCAGGGCCAGACACACAAGGCCAGGACATTTTGTGCAGGATGACGTTGCCAGCTACATGAAGACTCATCAGCCTCTAGGACAATCGCTTACCCAACAGTCCAAGTCTCCACCAGAAGGAGCATCTTTTAAAACTGTGCATGCCTCTGGCCAATGGAAATTACCAGACTTCAACCCACTGTAGCAAATTAATAATTTGTTTTATTTCCCCGTGAACAGCTATTTTATTACCGTCTAGCGCAATTGCTCCCTCCTCTCAGCCAAAGCCCTGACCCAGCCAAAACGCCTTTCCCTGCTCTTAGGAAGTCTTTGCCTGTTTAAGCATATGTGTGCTTGTGAAACTATTCTTGCCATCCCTAAGTCAAAAGATCTGTTAGTCTTGGGGTCAAAATGGGAGTGGGCTTGCTGGGGCGAGGCTACCTCTGGCCCAGCCTCAGGACCAGTCAGCCTTGGACCACAGGGCTTGGGTAACAGTCACCAAGATGAGGCCTGCTTGCTACCCAGCAAATCTGAACCACCGAGTGGGCATCAGACAAGGAGGGCATGGGGCTTCTTGGGGGTTCCCTATCTCCCCACAGGGGTTCCAAGTAAGCTGCCTTGGCTGGGGAGGTCTGGGACTCAGGCCTGCCCAAGGGAATCCTTGCTGGGGTGTGGGGACTGGTGGAGGGAGTGAAAGGCAGGTTTGGCAATTTCCTGGTGTTTTAGTTACTTTTTCATTGCTATGACAGGATACTGAACATCCACACCTTAGGAGAGGAAAGGTTTACTTTGGCTCACAGTTTCAGAAGGTTTCAGTCCATTCACAGGTGGCTGGCAATGGTGGAAGCACATGGCAGAGGATCAGCTCTTCACAGCATGGCAGACAGGAAGTCAAGCGAGGGAGGAAGGCCAAACCAGCATGCATCCTTCCAGGTCATGTTCCAGTGTTCCGCCTCTCCAGGGTCAAGCCCTAATGTTTAGCGCCTTCTGGGTTAAACCCCAAGGAGCCACCTCTTCCAACCAGCCCCACTTCTTGACAGAGGATGGTTTCATCAATATTCCACAACATCCAAATACATGCGGCTCTTGGGGGACATTTCAGATCCAAACTGTGACATGGGGAAACCCTGGGGTAGCCAAAGGACCTAATTTGGTACCTCCAGGAGCTGTGGGCCGCCAAATGCAAGAGCAATTTGGAGGTGACAGTGCTGGGGTACGGTGTGTAAAGCCACAGCCTGCCAAAGATGGAGGCCAACACCAAGGCACCAGAGAATGTGGGCAGAGGGTCACCACACAGGATTGATTGTGTTTCTGCAACATGTCAGGAGAAAGGTGAGGTAGCTGGGCAGCCAACTCCATGGTCGGCAGGATAGCGGGCAACCTGGGCCGGGGCAGGAACTCTAGCTCCCTACCACAGTCCTGTGAGCATTTCCTGGGCAAGTCTTCCTGGAAACCCTGAATCAGTGCCTAGTAGAGGTTAAGGAAGCTCAGCCACATTGTTGAGGTGGCCATGTTTGTGGTGAGGGCCAGTAAACCAGAGATATGTGCCCAGCGGGTGCCCTCAACCTCACATTGAGGACAGCCAAGGAAATGGGGGTAGGCAGTCACATTCAGCAGGGAGCTGCGCAGAGGAAGCACAGGTCTACAGGCTGTGTCCACAGACCGTGTCCACTGAATGTCAGCATGACTTCCCAGTTGAGCTGGCTGCAGCGGACAAAGCAGAGGCACCAGGGCCTGTGAGCAGGTAAAGACTTGCATGGGAGGAAGTGAAGTAGGATGGGACATGGTGTTTGGGCCCAGGGTACCCGACATGGTACCTGCCCTGGCTGTGGGTAGGCATGGATGATTCAGCTGTGGCTTCCCACTCCCAGGCCAACATATCACAGCTGGCTGCTGGGAGAACATCTGCACAGGACTGTTCCCTGGCAGTGATTAGCTAAGGCTTACTGCTTCTTGGGGCTCTGCTCCCCTGACAGGCTGTCCCATTTGGGAATTGAAGGAGTGGGATGGCATTCATGACTGACAGCATGAATGGTATTGAGTAGGGACACCATTTGCCTTTGCTAATGGTGGGTAATTGCAATAGTAAACTGAGGACTTTTCATTCCTCACAGCCTGCAGGATTCTGGGATATTTGGGAAGTAGGCATATTTCTTAAAAGAGAGATGCTGAGCTTTTCTATTAAAGGGGGGGACATGTGACTATTCTGATATGGGAACTTCATTGATTAAGAAATGCCTTGCAGGGTGGTAGAATGAACTCTTGGGTGTGTCTGCGTGGGCCAAGGAGGTGTGGCCTTGGGTACATATAGATCCCTCACCATTCCTCCCTGACAGGGTTCCCTGTGTGCACTCTGCTTCCTGGAACTTTGCTCCCCCAGCCCTTTCTGCCACAATGACCGTGCCTTGGAGCCAGGTGACCGCCTGTAGAACCGTGAGCCAACATAAACCTTTTTCTTTGCTTCAAAGGTAAATGTCAAGTACTGTGTTGAGCGTGAGAAAGCTAATACCAGGGTATGAGGAGTTGACCAACAAGGATGGATGTGTTTGTTCTCTGAAGTTTGTGTGGGAAACTTCGTCCCTAGCATGTCTTTGGTGGAGGTGATGAAACCTTTATGAGGTGGGACGTAGTGGGAGGTGTTTAGGTGAGGAGGGGGCTGCCCTAGAATGGGATTGAGGTACCTCTTGTGGGAACCCTAAGCTCTTTCTTAAGAGTTATTTTAGGAGTTAACCCAACCCTGAACTGCTCCATGAGACCTGATCTTCTTCCATGTGCTCCTCATTGCCATGATGTGTCCACTGTGAGGCCTTTGTCAAAGCCCAAAGTAACGGGGCTGCTGGGGCCTTTGGAATTTTGGACTCCAAAACTATGAGTTAAATAAATGTGGTTATAAAGTTAGCTTGCTCAGGTACTTCGTTACAATATGAAAAACAGACTAAGACACAGACTGGGTGGGTGTGGTGGGGCATCCCTGGCACACATCCTGTAGGAGCAACACCTGCTTGACAGCTCCACCCTGGTCCTTGGCAAACCTTAAACCTAACAAATTCCATGTTGCCACCGTAAGCTTGTCTCTGAATCACCCTTCTACACTTGGCTTCGGATGCTGGGTTTGTGCTATAAACTGAGTATCTGTGTCCTCCCCAAACCCAGCAACTCCCTAGGTTGAGGCCTAATCCCGGTGGGATGGCATTCGGAGGTGACGTGAGAGAGCTGGCTTTGTCTCATTCTCTTCCCTGCTCTTGGCCACGCAAAGACACAACAGGGTAGCAATCACACGGGGAATCAGGTCTTTGCCAGACACCAGATCTGCCGGCACCTTGGCCTTGACCTCTTCAGCCTCTAGAACTGTAAGAAATTAGTGTGGGTTAAACCAAGTCTATGATGTTTTTGCTACAGCAGCCTGAGGAGATTAAGACAAACTGATGCTGTGCAAGCCACAATTTCCTATTTTGTCCACTGGTGTCGGTCAGGATCTGGGCGTGTGCTTGAGAGACTAAAGACAGTACACCAGGGGCTGCTCTGTGGTGGAATGCTGGCCTGGCACGCGTGGGCCCTGGATTCAGTCTCCAGTGAGGAAACACAAAGCCAATGAGAGCGGAGGAGGAGGAAGGACGCTACTCGGGACCAGCTGGACAGGTGTGGGGTTGGGGGAAGGAACTTGCTCCTTCTCCATTGCTTCCTGAAAACGCGGATCGGTTTTCCTGGGAGCACCCCCAGGGGCAGCCCTTCCTTCCCAGGCGGCATCTGTAAGGAGGTTGCGGTTTGCCCAGTACTCGCAGAAAAGCCTTCCCACCTGACGCAAGCCCCAGCCAACCAGCTTCCTTCCTCAGGGACGGTTAGGCCCTGGGGGCAGGGCGGCGCCTCCCGCTCAGCGGCTGTTCCGTCTTCCCTTGCCTGCCCAACCCTGGGAGTGGACCTGCCTTCTTGAGCTTCCTACTTCCATGGCATTTAAAAGGGTTTCCTTCTGATCATTAGCTACTGGTCAACAATTTCAACCCAGATTACATGCGTTGTATGGGAACGTCTGTTAAAACCCTGAACTTCGACTAACATTCTGTGTGATACTGCAATTTAAAGATAAACAGGACACCGCCACTGGACTCTGAGCTCCTGGAAGGCAGCCCAGGGTCACTGCGGGGAGTCTGGCATCCATGTGGCTGGGAACCCTGGTGCACAGCAGCGAACACCCCACACCGAGAAGGGACAGAGCTGTTAGGTCACTCCCCATACATGACCGCAGATGGGCCTTCCTTATTATTAAAAATTTGCTGATTAAACTGAAAATAATTTATTAGCTTTCTAGAGATAGCAAGAAATGAAGAAAGTCCAGGTTTTAGAATAAGAAGGATTTGGGCTTTTGATTCTACTTTTAGTACTTATTGGGCAATTACCTTCTGCTTCCCTACTGGTTTTTGACCCTGGAGTTGGGAGACAGGAACACCTCCCCCATGGGGTTTTGGAGCTAGGAGGGACTCAGGCACGGCACCTGCTGATGTGGGAGAGTGCTGGCGCGCTTGGAGGACTTGAGGCTGGCGGAGGAGGGGAGGACACCGGAAGGTGAACCAGGATGACCAAAGTGCCCGTGAAAATGAGAGGAGGTAACCGTCGAGTGCAGTAACAGCAAGCAGGGAGTCGGGCTAAAGGCGCATTGGAGAGGACTCACGAGGAGGAGCGTGGGGCGTTTATGAGGGGCCTGGGGACCGCAGCGGGACATTCAGCTCTCAAGCCCCGATACCTCGCAGCACCACGCCAGTCCTGCTCCGGGCATTAGGGGTGCAGAGACAAGGAAGGTCAGGTGGTTGCTCCTGGAAGCGCTCGGTTCATTCAGCAGTTCATGTGAAGTGTATGAACTTCAAGCTAACTTTATAACCACACACATCCCCGGAGGCTGCCGTGTGCCAGGCCCTGGGCTCGGAGCCAGGATCACACACAGGTAAACGAAAGGAGGTTCTGACTTTGGCAATTTAGGGGCAAGCGAGGTGAAGAAAAGAGCGGGCAGCTCAGGCGTGGAGGGCGCGGGGCGGCCTCCTGCCTCCCTCTCGGGAGTCCCGCCTGAAAACTCCCCGCTGTCCCAGCCCGAGTGTAGCTCCGCCCCCAAATGAGCTTAGCCCTGAGAATAGGCAGACGCGTATTGGAACCCCGTTCCTCCCCTTGTTACCTGGGAGGTTGGACCCTGGGTCACCTGTCACCTGCGGGGGAAGGCCAAGCCAGACGGCGTGCGCTTGCCACCTCAGGAAGCGTGCGGTGACACGGGGTTAGTAGCCGCCTTTGGCACAGGGCCAACTGACAGGCGCCCTGGACCCTGGCTGTCCAGTGACACCCAGGTAATTCCTCTTCAGGGAAGAATTATGTACCCTTTGGAACAGGGTCACTCCAATCCCTGTTCTCTGCTTCCATTTCACTTGCCGGGGAAGCCTCAGAGGCAGAAGTGAGAACAGGAGCGTCTATCGCGGAGAGGCTGGCTTTGGCCCTTGATGTCAGTACCCGGTTCTTCCCACAGCCCGACTGCTGCTCCTACGTCAAGCCGCCGCACAGATAGCTGCTCAGGGGTCCCAGTAGCTCCAGCTCCTTATCCTGGCCTTCAAGGCCTCCCGGAGAGGCCCATCCAGCCGGCACTCCCCCAGAGCGCAGGGGCGGCCCTGGGAGAGAGGGCGTGTCCCCGGCGCTTCCCTGCTGCAGCCTCTTCCCTTGAGCTAGGACTCGGTCAGTGCTGATGGGCATCCTCTGTGCAAATCCGTTCCGTGCTAGGGAAAGCCCCAGGTCCAAGGCCCAGGGGAAGGCTGGTGCTACACACAGAAACTAAAGGAGGACCGAGTGTTTTTCCCTCCGCCTCCCTCATAGACATCAGCAATCAGAAACCTCTAACCCAGACTGATGTGGCAGCTGGAGCACCAGAAAGCGGGGGTCCCTGCACACCATCGTCGTGAGGGTGGTGGCAGTGGTTACAGAGGCAGCACCAGGCCCCGGTCATGGTGTTGGCCATGCCAGCCACAGAGTCAATGCCCAGAAGTGGCAGTGGGGTCTCTGTGGGCTTTCAGTGGCTTTGCTCGAGGGTCTGCAGCCTTGCCTTCTCCAGGCCTCCCAGAGGCAGGGGTACCTCAGATCCTTTAAAGCACTTCTCTGCTTCAGTACCTGGCACTGAGGAACCTAGTGCTTTGCCAACCCCTCCATGCCGTGTGCTGGACACTGTGCGGTGTGCTGGAGAAGTAGACACAAATCCTGCTCTCCAGGATGCAGAGTTCCATGCTGGAAGGGAGGCAACACATGAATGAAGTCACCTTTCTCTCCGTTCATGCAGAAGCCAGCATGAGCTGAGCAACACTGGAGGTTAGCAGGTAGAGAAGGGCTTTGCTTTTCTTTCCCAGCCACCCCAGTCTGGAGAATCCTGTCTATTCTTCACGGTGAGCTCTGTCACCATCTTCCCATGAAGCTCCGTGCCCCACAGCTCTTCCCCACTCCACCTTCCAGCTAAGCTCAGTACCTCCTCCACTTCTCGGAGACCTGCTTGCTCTTGGCACACTGGTGAGAAGTTAGTGCACCAACTGGTGGGACTGGCCCAGGAGTCAGTGATTGAGTGGACAGTCACGCAGCACTCTGCTAGATTTTGGGGAGACTGGACGGTAAGCACTCCACGGCAGGTGTGAGCCAGCCCCATTATGCCATCACCTCATTACTTCTCCCACAGCTCCACAAGGCAGGTGCTTTGATTCTAATTCTATAGGCAGAGTGTTAGGGCCTGACTCTTAGAGTTCTTAGATAGTTGAACTCCAGGTGGCTGATCTTCAGCAAGCATTTTTCTCTTTGGCTATGGGGTACACTTCTCAGAGCAAAGTCTTCTGCCCTTCCATTTGAGTTGGCAAAGAGTAGGGTCTAGTTAACTTTTGAAATGCCCTCAGGATGTATTTTTTGATAGCTTGGAGTGAAAGTACTTGGCTTCTTTTTAATGTTAATCACTTTAATTTCCCTCTGCCCTTACCACTGTAGTCCATTTTAGTCTGGTATTACAAACTTTTCATATCATTTTTCTCTGCTGTTTTTTCCTGCCTTTCACCATAAAGAGGGCTAAAACCTGTAAACAGCAGCCAAGGGACAGTGTGGATGTTGGGTTGCTTTTAGATTTTCTCTGCCAGATTAAGTAGTCCGCTACCCTTAACTTCAGTTTCAGGCAAAGTCTCTGGACAAGGGCAAAAGGCCAACAAAATTTCTGCCAGAGAATAACACGCATGGTTTTTAGGCAACTTCCCATTTGAAACTTCTTGAGTGCGAACTTTCCAATCCACACTTCTATTAGCATTCTGGTCTTCTGAGTTCTGATGAGAATCTTCCATAAAGCTTGGCTCAGAGCCCTCCAAACCTTCTCTTGGAGACCTCAACATCAATTGTCCAAGGGGTAAGGTATTGCTTAAGCCACTGGCAGACCTTGGTGACATCCACATGGTCCTGGTTTTACAGGCTTGCAGAGTGCAGGAGTTGTGGGGTCAAGGGGGCTCCCACCGAGACTTCAGAGGAAGACCTTGGAGGCCAGGCAGTGTGCCCTTGGGAGAGCAGTATGTGAAGTTGTGAAGGAAAAGCCAAAGGTAGACATCCTGAAAATTTGGAGGAGCCAGAAGGATTGATTGTTCACTGAGGAAGGCTGCAGGCTGTGAACAAGTCCAGCCCAAAGGGGAGAAGATAGAAGTTATGGTCAGAGGCAACTCAGTAGGGACAGGGACATGTAAGCACTTTGGATCTCACTTAGAACAGCTGCCACCATTTACCCCAGATCCTGAACACAGAGGTACATGATTTAAACCTTGAACTGCTGGATTTAAAACTTGTTTTTGTCCAGTTGCCTTTATCTTTATATTCTTCTCTTCTGGAATGGAAATATTAACTGTGTGCTATTGTATGTTGAAAATGCTTATCTCTTTGGTTTTCACAGGCGCTCATAGCTAAGAGTTTGCCTTGAGTTTCCCAGGAGACTTTAGACTTAGACTTTTCAGCAGTAGTTCTGGAACTGTTAAGACTTTGACAACTCTTAGAGAAGGACTAAATGTATTTAAGGAGGTAAACATGAGACTTTGGGGGACCAGGGATGGAATGTTATGGTTTGGATCTACAAGTGTCCACTGTCTTTCTTTCCAAGTGAAAGCAAGTTGACCTTGACTCTGGTGCAATGTCAATTGAGAAGAAAGCATTAACCAAGTCCACTACACAATGGGAAGCTCCTAGCTCATGAGAAAGCTGGTCCATAAGATTTGTGGCACTGCGTGCAGCAGCATGTAGGGGAGAGGTAACTTTATTAAGTTCTTTATAGTCTCCAGTCACCCACCAGGTGTCAGCCAGTTTGCATACAGGCCAAATAGGAGAATTGAAGGGGCTGAGTGCAGGACATATAATCCCTGCTTCTTCCAGATTTAGAATAGTTTGTCCTATCTCCTCACGGCTACCAGGAAACTTATATTGTTTTAAAGTTACCACCAGAATAGGTTGGGACAACACTGGAGGGGTGTGGTGTGGGCATCCACACACCAGTCTTTACTATACAAATACATAAGCAGAATTTTCCTCGGGTGGTGTGTGCCTGAATCCCTTGCAGCCCACTCACCCCCATTATACATTCAGCCATGGGAAAAACATGCACTGAATACTCTCATGGAGGCAGACGGCCTATCCCCAAAGTTACCATCACTTTCCTTACTGTTACCATATGACTATCGTACCCCTCTATGGTGGCAGTAGAACCAGAAAACTTTGCTGGGTTCCCATGAAGGAGAGTGATGTCTTTGTATCCACTAGGTCAATACATGCTGAGAGTTATGAGGGCTCCAGTGGATACTCACTTCTACATAAGGCCTCTGGTCTCTCAGGAGCACCACATTCCAGACACCTTGGCCCAGATTCTAGTCTGAAAAGAAATCAGACAGCTCCACCTCTTTTGCCTGGAGTGAGGCAGGCAGAGGAGTGTAGCTCTGGTCTGGACACAGATTTTTCCCCAGGGCCAAAAGCACTTCTAAAGGCTCTCCACCCAGTGCCGGCTGACCTAACCCTGCTGCTATCAGATCATATTACAGCGGCCCTACCTGTGTGGCTTTTCTTCCTTATCCTGGGGGGGCAGAGTTTGCTTGTGCCATAATAGGGCATGCTGATCTTCCATGACATTTGATTTCTACATTTCCCAAGTGAGCTAAAGCCACTGTTAACACATGCACAGGTTGATAAACATATGGGGCCAGGAGAATGGCTACAGTCCCAAAAGTTCCCGAGGAGCCATTAACTAAAGCCACATCCTTCATATGAGACACAAACAATTCCCCATTCTGGCTTCTATGGTTCATGCACAGCATCGTTTCCCACATGGCCATTTCTCGGACCTGTATCAGGTGCAGATGTGCGGTCCACGTGGTCACATGCTCAGTCATGTTCCTTGCATTGTTCCACATCATCCTGGCAGCTACCATTACCAAGTTAGCCCAGGGCTAATTGCCTGCAATGTGGGCAAGCTGCCCTGCCTGTGGAAGCTGCTGCCGCAAGGATGAAACTAAAGTGATGGAAGAAAATTTGCCATCTCTTCAATGCTAGCAAGGTGTCATCTGCACCATCATCCCATAAGCACAACAATCATGCCAGTACGGACTCAGGGATACACTGTTTGCTTTACTACTTCTTGCAGTTCCACAGTGGTATAGGTGGTTATCTTACTTTTTTTCTTTTGTTATCTTACTTTGTTTGTTTGCTGTGACTCAATACCCAGCACGCATCAATTTAGGGGAGAAAAAGGTCGTTAGCTCACAGTTTCAGAAGGTCACAGTTAATTCACGAGCAGCCAGCAGCCGTGGAAGCACATGGTGGGTGTGGAGGTGGAGGCAGCTCCTCACAGCATTGGAAGCCAAGTCCAAGAGGAAGGGAAGAAACTGCATTAATTCTTCCAGACCCTATCCCAGTGATCTGCCCCTTTTGGGTCCAGCCTCAGTTTTCTGCCTCTTTCAGGCTTAAGCCCCTAATCTACCACACACCTGTAATCTAATCCTCACACCTGTCTTCAACTACACACCTATAATCCACCCTCCAGACCAGGCCCCCATCTCTTAACAGTGCATGGTTCCACAGATAATCCATAATATTCAAATACATGAAAATTTTGGGAGACATTCCAGATCCAAACCACAGTAGTGGTATACATGGTTTGCCTAGTAGACTTTCAGGACCTGGCACCGCCTTGACCATCCAGCTCTTCCACTTCTCTGTCTCACAGCTGGGAGGGCCTAGAATGGGAGGCTGGGACTATGTACTGGTGAGGAGGTGGGTGTAATACACCTTGAAACTTGGAGGCAGCTTTTGGTTTCACTTTGCCTCCGCCTTCTTCTGCTGCAAGGCCTTTACCTGTGCTTGTGACCTTAATTCTCTTGACTCACATGTAACAGTACTGACAGGAACATCCAGGCCATCCTGCTGGAGGATTCTTGGTGGCTCACCACTATGTTGCTTTCCAACAACTCCAACACCTTCTGAAGATTGGCAGGGCGGAGGCCACTGAATCCCAGTCTTCTCAGGGAGCACATGCTGTCAGGTGTGTAGCCACGGGGCACCAAAGGGATGTAGAGGACCACATGTTGCTTAGCATCAAGTCGTCTACAGGGCCAAAGGGATACTCACCTCATTCTACCCACCATGCCAAGTGTCAGCCACGGGGGAGGCACTGCAGGGGGATCTTGGGAGGTGAGATGCTCAGTTGAAAGAAAGCAGGTGGAGCCAACATTGGCTTTTTGGGCTGAAGCTTTAGTAGTGCACATCCACTCATACACTGTAATCAGGGCTTGTTGAGCGATGAGTAGTGAGTTCATCATCATATACTACTGATCACATCATCAGTGGCCTCTGGTTTCACCATCATGCACTTCCAAGCTTATCATGCTGTGCTGGGCAGGATGCTGGGCTTGCTGTCAAGAATACTGAACATATTGTTCTGCACTGGATACTGAATTATGCTTGTGCAGAGTGTGCAGGCACTTCCCCACACTATTTTATCTAGGGGCCTTTCCCCCATAATTGTCTTACTTTCTTATTGCTGGAACAGAATACATGACATCCATAATTTAAGGGAGGAAAGATTTATTTTAGATCACAGTTTCAGAAGATCTCAGTCCATACATGATGCCTAACAATGGTAGTAGCATATGGTAGGAGGAAGAGTAGGAGATGGGTGGTGCATCGTGTGGCAGACATGAAGCCAAGTGAGGGAAGAAGGTGGAGCCAGCACACACCCCTCCGAGTCAAGCTCCAAGCAACTGCCCCTTCCATCCAGGCCCACCTCCCTTCAGTACACCAGATCCATAGGCTTTTGAGCGACACTCTGGATCCAAACCACAGCATGTATATTCAAAATATTTTGGGCCCTGGTTAACTGTACTACAGAGTCCATTGAAACCTTACTTAACAAGGAACACGGGTTTTTACTGTACAGGGTCTTAGTTATAACTTCCACCCATTTCATCTATGTATTTCTCATTGCTGCCTCTACAATGAGAAGTGTCTCCATTTTTTTTCATAGAGCCACTTCAGACATCTGTATTAATATGGTCAATATTCCCTGTTGAGTTAAAGTACAGACTTTTTTCCCTTTCAGTTTGGCAATAGTCCTGTATAGTTTGTCTGTTGTTTTAATAATCTCTTTTTGTAATGCATATTATGAATTTAACCTGTCTTAATTTTTTTCTTTTAGTTTGGTGACAATATTTTCAACAAGGTCTCTTGACTGTAGCATTTGGCCAGTTTCAATAGATCAACCATAAATGCTGTTGTCATTCAAAACTGATAGCTTTTGAACAATTTGGATAAAAAGAATCAGCCCAAAATATTTGGGTATCCCACACACAAGTTAATAAGTTAGGAGTTACTCTGAGCTCATAATTTCTCATCTGTAACATTAATGGTGCCTTAGTTGCTTTTTCATTGCTGTGACTAAATATCTGAAATGCACAACTCAGGGGAGGGAAAGTTCATTTCAGTCCACAGTTTTAGAAGGTCACAGACAACTCAGTAGCAGCTGGCAGTGGTGTAAGCACACGGTGGCGGTAGAGGAGAAACAGCTCCTCAGGATATTGAAAAGAGGAAGCCAATTCTTGTTAAGTTAGGTGAAGTCCCAGAGGAAGGTAGCAGTACACACACACACACACACACACACACACACACACACTGTCCCAGTGATCCACCCCTTCTGGGTCCAGCCTCAGTATTCTGCCCCTTCCAAGCATGTTCTAATCCACCACACACCTGCAATCCAATTCACACACCTGTAATCCACTCTTTCAAACAGGCCCTAATCCCCCAACAGCACATGGTTTCATAGACAATCTATAACGTCCAAATACACGAGACTTTTGGGGGGCATCCCAGATCTAAACCACAATAAATAGCAATAGAGTAAAATATAGTAGAAAAAAGATATCCCAAAAAGAGTGTTTCCTTAGGCAAATTCAGAGAGCTCTGCTACACAAAAACTTGACGTATTTTTTTTTCATCCAGCTTATATAAATAATAACAGATCCCTTTCCTAGAAGTAACAAAAGCATGATTCATGAAAGGGCATAACATTGTTAAAGTCTTTAAGACTAATATTGTATTTACTATCTAAGGAAATATACCAAGGTAAATTTTAAATTACTTTAGAAAAATTTTAAAAATATATATATAGAGATAGTAGTTATGGTTTTTAACTGAAGCCAGCTGAAGGTGAGTATTACCCAGCCTTTCTGAAGTCCATGTGAAAGCCCCCAGGAAAAGCTGGTGCACGACTGACTTTCAGCACATGCTGGGTTGAGTTGTATCTGAAAAGTGTGAACACTGAGAATTTTAGTTCTTTTATGACCACATCTGTCTTAGTTACTTTTTCATTGTTGTGACTCAATACCTGACATGCACAACTTTAGGGAGGAAAGATTTATTTTAGCTCACGGTTTCACAAACTCACAGTCTGTTCACAGGCGGGTGGCTATAAAATGGTGGAATCACATGATGGGGCTGGGTCCAGGATCAGGGCTAGAGCTGGAGCCCATGCTCTAGAGATAGAGATCCTCACAGCATGGCAGAGTAGAGACAGGTCTGGGAAGAAGGGCAGAACCAGCACACACACTTCCAGGTCAAGCCCCAAGTATTCACCCTTTCGAGCCAGGTCCCACTTCCCTACAGTATACTTTACATGAGGCTTTTGGGGGAAACTCAAATTCAGACTCCAACATCTGTCTGAGAGATCATCAAAGTCAAATTTTTGGCCAAGGATGAAGTTATTGTGTTTGTAGATGCTTCAGCCCGAACAAAGTCACTATTAGGGGCACCTTGAGTTTGCTGATCTATCAGAGGTATGGGCTTTGTGTTGAGCGTGACCATAAAACCATAGGGTATCCTGCAAGAAGGTGAAAGACAGGAATTTCTCTGAAGAGTCTCAGACTCTTTTTTGCCCATCATATAGAGATGAGTTTTTAGAAACTGAAAAAGGAGCATGACAACTTCGACAAGTCAATAGAGTAGACACAAATTAAAGGTAATATAATACAATCACAACTGGAGGAGAGTCCTCTTACTTTTGAATGATTTAAGATTTTAGTCTTAGCTGGCAAGTGTTAGGCTATTCTTATATTGACTCAGAACAACTTACAATGTTGGCAGAGTCTTTTGTGACAATTATGGGACACTTTTTATTGAGACAGGGTCTCACTCTGTAGCCCAGGCTGGTCCCAAACTCACTATGGAGCCCAGGCTGTCCTTGGACTCACAGCAATCCTCCTTCCTCAGCCTCCAAAGTGCTGGAATTACAGGCATGCGCCACCAGGCCCAGCTAATGTGGTGCTGGGGAATGAAACTCGAGTACTTAGTGCTAATTATGAGGCACTGTGTATAAGAACTTACAACTTCTTGACAAGGAGCATGACAAGAAGTAATTATTGGGATTAGTTTGCCTGGATTCCACTGACTCAGTTTAATTTTATTTGTACTGTGGTGGATGAGTACCATCTTAAGACTTTGGATTATATCTCTTTGTTAGGAATTGTAGAAAAGATAGCAAAAATTTAAACAAAACTGGTCAAAGTAAGCCATCTGATAACAGTTTTGGATCATGTGTGTATTATTTTTTACAGAGAATATCTAGTTACTGATAACATGAAGACCAGTTGGTCCTTTTTGGTTATTAATGTGGAGCTGTGTACAGCATTTTAGGCACATTTTCTCATTATGTCACAGTTAGAAACAGACAAAACATAGACCCAGTGCTTGCTTTAGCAGCACATTTACTAAAATTGGAAAGATACAGAGAAGATTAGCATGGTCCCTACGCAAGGGTGACATGCAAATTTGTAAAGCATTCCGTATTGTTATAGCACCAGAGGAAGATCCAAAATTCCTCAACTTCGAAACAAAAATAGTTAACCTATTTGAAGAACTCAAGAAAGACTCAGACAGCAAATGACACAAAATGTTTAAAGAATATAAGACAGACTCCAACAACAAATTACACAAAATACTTAAAGAATTAAAAAAAGATTTAAACAAAAAATTATTTAACCAAAGAACTTAAGGAAGAAACAAATGCAAAACTAGCAGAACTACAGAAGTAAATACAGAAAATGAATGACAAGTTCACTAAAAATTCCAGAAACATGGAAAGATAAAAGAACAGCATCAAGAGAAAAAATCCATGGAAAGTCTAGGGAATAGAATGACACAAAATGAGAAGAGAATTTCAGATTTAGAGGAAAAGAATGTAATAATGACCTAGACTGTTAACAACCATGAAATAATTACATGTCAAAAAGGAAATGGAATGCTACAGATTATATGAAACTCAAAGAATCTTAACCTAAGAATAGCAGGAATACAAAGAAAAATGGAAATCCATACTAAAGGACTAAGAAATCTATTCACTGAGTTATAAGAGAAAATTTCCCATACATAGAAAATGAAATAGACATGTAAGTGATAGAGGCATACCATACACTCACTAGATATGACCAAAATGGAAGCTCCCCTAGACATATAATATTAAAACCCAATGAAATACAAAGAAAAGAGAGAATTCTAAAAGCTTTAAGAGAAAAAAAAGTAAGTGACATAAGAAGACAAACCTATCAGGATAATAGCAGACTATTCAACGCAAATCCTAAGAGCCAGAGAGCCTGGAGTGAAGTCCTCAAAGGTCTAAAAGATAGTAACTGTGAATCAAGACTCCTGTATTCAGTAAAAAATATCATTTAAAATCAACAATGAAATAAAAACCTTCTATGATGAAGGAACCTTGACGAAATTAATGACAACCAAATCATTGATACAAAGAATTCTCAAAGGTCTGTTGTATAGGGAAACAGGGAACAACCGCAACAAAGAATTCAGTGGCAGATTGATCCTTAATAGAGAGAACATCTAGAAAATAAGTAAGCAAAAGAGTTGAATATTCACAGGGTTACAAAACAGCAGGACCGAAGACACACATATCAATCATAACACTAAATGCCAATGGCCTCAACTCACCAACCAAAAGTCATAGATTGTCTAACTGGACTAAAAATGCAATCCAATCACATGTTGCTTGCAAGAGACACATTTCAACTATGAAGATGAACACAGACTCTATAGACTTCTATATTCCACTCAACTGGGGGACAAAAAACACAGGGGTAGTGATACTCTTTGCTGACAAAGTAGACATTAAGCCAAAACTGGTCAAAAAAGACAAAGAAGGTCACTTCATTCTTGTAAAGGGAGCAATCCAGCAAAAGGAACTGACAATCATAAATATTTATGCCCTGAAAAATGGCACACCCAACTACATAAAAGCTACTGCACCTCAAAAAGCAAATAAGCTCCAATGCTATAATAGTGGGGGACTTTAATACCCCTCTCTCCTGAGAAGACAGGTCAACTAGACACAAAATCAACAAAGACATTGCAAATCTGAATTATGTCATAGAAACAATGGATCTGACAGACATATTCAGAATTTTTAATCCAAGAAAAATAGAATACATACTTTTCTCAGCCACCCATGGAACACTCTCCAAAACAGACCATATCCTAGGCCACAAACCAAGCTTAAACAGATATAAGAAAATTGATATAATCCCACATAGCCTGTCAGATAATAATAGAATAAAACTAGAAATCAACTACAACACAAACAAAAGATAAAATTCAAACAAGTGGAGAATGAACAGCACTCTTCTAAATAAACATTGGGTTGCAGAAGAAATCAGGGAAGAAATTAAAAAGTTCACAGAGACAAATGACAATGGCAACACATCACAATAGAACCTCTGGGATACAATGAAAGCAATGTAACAGGAAAATTCATTTCCACAAATGCACACATAAAAAGAACTAAGCAAGCCCAAATAAATAATCTAACCTCACAACTCAGGGCACCAGAAAAACAAGAACAAGTCAACCCCAAACCTAACAGAAGATATGAAATTATAGAGATCAGAGCAGAAATGAATGAAATAGAAAATAAAAAACATACAAAAAATAAATGAAGCAATCACTTGTTTTTTTTTGAAAAGATAAACAAGATTGATAAACCCCTTGCTAAACTCACACACACACACACACAAAAAAAAAAAAGGAAAGAGAAAATCTACACTAGCACCAACACAATCGGGGATAAAAATGGCAAAATTACAACAGACAACAAGGAAATCCACAGGATAACAAGAAGTTACTTTGAAAATGTGTACTCCAACAAGTTTATAAATCTAAAAGAAACAGATGAGTTCCTAAACATATATCAAACACCAAAACTGACTGAAGAAGAAATTAAACATTTGAATAGGCCAATATCCACCCATAAAATTGAGGAAGTGATAAAAACACTTGCAACTAAGAAGAGGCCAGGTCCCGATGGACTCGCAGCAGAATTCTATAACAAATTTGAGGGAAAATTTAGTACCAGTGCTTGCCTTTCTTTTTGAAGAAATTGAAAAGGAAGGAAAATTGCTTGAAGCAATCATAACTCTAATTGCAGAACCAGACAAAGACCCAACAAAGAAAGAAAACTGCAGGCCAATATCCCTAATGAATATAGATGCAAAAATACTCAATAAAATTCTTGCCAACAGAATGCAACAAATAATAAAGATGCTTATACACCATGACCAAGTGGGCTTCATTTTAAACATACAGGGATGTTTCTACATGTGCAAGTCAATAAATGTAATACACTATATTAACAGATGCGAAGATAAAAATCAAATGATTTTCTCCATAGATGCAGAAAAAGCATTTGACAAAATCCAACACCCATATATGATAAAGACTCTGAAGAAAATAGGAATAGGGGGACCCTACCTCAACATGATGCAAGCTATCTATAGCAACCCCTCAGCCAATATAATCCTAAATGGAGAAAGACTGAAGGCATTCACACTAAATTCAGAAACAAGACAAGGATGCCCACTGTCATCCTTGGTATTAACATGGTGCTTGAAATTTTGGCAAGAGCCGTCAAGCCAGACCCAGGAATAAAAGGAATATGCATCAGAAGGAAGAAGCGAAGACATCCCTATTTGCAGATGACATGATATTCTACATAGAAGACTAAAAAACTTCCACCTGAACACTCTTAGAAGTAATAAATAAATTCAGCAAAGTAGCAGGTTATAAAATCAATATCCCCAAATCAATAGCATTCCTGCACACCAATAACGAATCCAAAGAGAAAGAAATCAGGAAAACAACCCCCCTTCACAATAGCAACAACAACAAATAAACTTAGGAGTAAACCTCACCAAAAATGTGGAAGACGCATGCAAAGAAAACTACAAACCCCTAAAGAAAGAGATTGAAGAGGACTTTAGAAAATGAAAAGACATCCCATGTTCTTGGATAGGAAGAACTGTTATTGTCAAAATGGTCATATTCCCAAAGGTACTTTTCAGATTCAATGCAATACCAACTGTACTTTTTCCAGAACTAGAAAAAATTTATATGGAACCAGAAAAGACCCAGAATCTCTAAAGCAATTCTAAGTAACAAGGGAAAAACTGGAAGAATCACAATTCCAGACTTCAAAGAATACTATAAAGCAACAGTGATTAAATCTATGTGGTACTGGTATAAGGACCAGTGGAACAGAACTGAAGATACTGGAACCCAAATACCCTTAGTCAACTGATCTTTGACGAAGGGGCCAAAACAATCCACTGGAGAAAAGACAGCATCACCAACAAGTGGTGCTGGGAAAACTGGATGTCCACATGCAGGAGAATGAACCTAGACCCATATCTGTCACCACACACTAAAATCAGATCAAAATGGATCAAACAACTGCACATCAAAACAGAAAGACTGACACTACTGGAAGACAAAATAGGTAAAACCCTAGAAGACATAGGGACGAAAGGGATTTTTGAATAGATCACCAACTACACAAGAAATCTCAGCAAGAATCAACAAGTGGGACGACATTACATTGAAAAGCTTTTTCACAGCAAAAGAAACAATCAGCAAGGTGAAGAGACAACCTACAGAGTGGGGAAAGATATTTGTCAGGAACGCTTCAGACAGAGGATTAATATACAGAGTATACAAGGAACTGGAAACGTAAAACCTCCTGAAATAAATGACCCCATCAAGAAGTGGGCAGATGAATGAAAAGAAACTTCTCAGAAGTACAGATTGCCAGCAAGCATATGAGAAAGCGTTTTTCATCATCAGCCATCAGAGAAATGCAAGTAGAAACAACACTGAGGTTTCACCTCACTCCGGTGAGAACGGCCTACATCAAGAACTCAAGAAAAAATAATTGTTGGCGAGGTTGTGGGGGAAAAAGGGGCTCTACTCCACTGCTGGTGGGAATGCAAGCTGGTACAACCATTGTGGAAAGCAGTCTGGAGGTTCCTGGGAAAACTGAGAATAGAAATTCCATTTGATCCAGCTACTGCTTTACTGGGCATGTTCCCAAAAGAAGTAAAGTCAACATACCAAAAAGATACATGCATATCCATGTTTATAGCAGCACAATTCATAATAGCCAAATCCTGGAAACAACCTACTTTCCCATCCTAACAGGAATGGTTACAAAAGTTGTGGTACGTATACACAATGAAATGCTATGCAGCCATAAAGACAGATATGAAGCGTTTGAACAAAAATGGGGTCACCTTGAGTCAATGATGCTCAATGAAATGGACCAAGCCCTAAAGACTGACTGTATACTGGTGTCCTCATGGGTGGCTGGCAGTGGTACAAGCACATGGCAGGAAAGTTCTGGCAGAGCACCCACTACTCATAGTGTGGCATGGAGGAAGCCAAATCTGAGAGGAAGGATGGAATTAGCATATTCCCTTCCAGGTCATGTCCCAGTAATATGCCCTTTCCAGGTCAAGCCTCAGTGTCCTGCGCCTTCTGGATTAAGCCCCAGTGAGCCACCCTTTCCAGGTCACACAACCAGTAATTCAGCACCCACCTTCAATCTACCAAACACTTGTGATTGGCCACATGACCATAATCTACCACACGCCCATAACCCACAACGTTCAAATCCATGAGGCGTTTGGGGGACAGATCCAAGCCATAACGTTCTCTTCCTGGCCCCAGAAGACTCGCATCCACCTCCTTATGCAAAATACATTTAGTCCTTCCCTGAGCTGCCAAAATCTTAACAGTTTCAACGCTACTAAAAAGTCCAAGTCCGAAATTTCCTCTGAGACTCAAGGCAAGATCTTAGCTGTGAGCCCCTGTGAAAATCTAAGGAAGGCGAAATATTTCCAACATACTATGGCACGGGGTAAACATTCCCATCCCAAAGAGAGGGACAGAGGATAGAAAGTAATTGGACTACAGCAGGAATTAAACCCAGCAGGACAGTGATCTATTCCTGCATTTCCATTAAATGCTGTAGCTCTGTGTCCAGCATTCTGTTCAAGCTGTGGTGAGATGGGAGCTCCAAAGGCCTTGGGTGGTCTCACTCTGGTAGGAGTGCCTCTCTCTGAAATGTCCATAGCTTTTACTTTGGGTAGCTCTGCTCACAGCCTGTGGTCTTCCTCAGGGGATGATCCATGTTTCTGGTGAAAGAATGGCATGGCTTCCCTGTTGCTCACCAGCTTCCTTGGCTTCTGGAATTAGCTTTCTTGCCAAAGCCACGGGGCACCTGCCTACCACCCCACCCCCCAACTAACCTCAGTGGCACAGAGAAAAACAATGTACCCGAAACCAAAGTTGAGATAAGGATGTAAGCAGGCCTAGCCACACCCCATATGTGTTGTCCTAAATACACCAGCTATATCTTGTTTGTTACATGAAATCTTGTGTGTATTGTAAAATCTAACTATAAAACTCTGTAAAAATTCAGTTCAGGGCTGGACTCTGATGGAAAGGAGTCTGTGCCCAGCCTGGCTGGTCATTCTCTGAGTATTGTAATAAACCTCTCTTGATCCTCCACTTGCACCCATGATCTGTGCAACACTGGGATCTTCAAATTCCCAGGGTCTCCATTGCACCTTAGGCTTCTCCTTTACAGCTTCATGCATTGCCCTCCCGGGGTGTACTGCCTGGCTCCAAGGCCTTTCTCTAAAACCTGGGAGGAAGCTTCTAAGGCCTTATAGTTCCTACACTCTATATACCTGTGAAATCAGCACCACATGCATGTTGCCAAGGTCTGCCACTGGCTTGAGCAGTAGTCTGTCCTCCTTAGACAATTGTTGCTGAGCCTACCGAGTCCTTAGATGGCTGAGCTAATGTAAGCACTTCTCTCTTGGTCCCTCAGCACTCTTCTTAGGACATCTATCCCAGGTGCCCTGAGGTACTCTCCTTAGAGCAGGGTCTATCGCCTTTCCACCCTTGAACCAAGGTTGGGATCTTGTTGCTTTTTTTTGAGATGTTTTCAGTGCATCATTTTTATAATCCCAATCGCAAGTACTTATGTTCTTCTTAATGCTAATCTCTTTAACAACTGTAAGATCTTCTGGCTCACCATTGCAGCCCCTTTCTGTCTTATAAAACTGAAAACTCTTTACTATATTTTCTGCCATTTTTTTTCCTGCTTTTCACCAGAGTTGTCTAAAAACTGCAAGCATTATCAATGTCACAGTGTAGATACTGGGCTGCCATGAAATTTCATCTACCAGGTAAAGTAGTACACTGCCCTTAATCACAGCTTCAGGCAAAGTTCCAGGACAGGGGTAAAATGTCAACATGCTTTTTTCCAGAGCATAATATGCACAGTTTCTAGACCAATTGCTGGTAAGGTCCTCCTTTCTATCTAAGACTTCTTGAGGCTGGCCTTTCCAATTCACACTTCTGTCAGACTTCTGGTCTTTCAGCTCTGACCAGAATTCCCATCAAACTCAGCTCAGAGCATTGTAAGGCTTCTCTAGCTAGCATCTTCAAACCTTCCCAAATTTGTCCCTCAAACCAGTTCCAGAATGCTTCTAAACCATGTGGTCAGGAAAAGTCACAGCAATGATCCCACTTCTCTGTACCAATTTTTGGTGAATACCCATGTATTAGGTTGGGTTCTTTCAAAAGGCAGAATTTACAGATTTTATAACAAAAATAATCTATTAGGAAGGCTTACAAATCCAAGGATAGAAATAGTCCAAGATGGTGGCCTGCACGTGGGAGAGCTGGAGCGTCTGATGACTGCTCAGCCACAAAGTAGAGCTCCTGTCGGGGACTGCAGGACAGCCAGTGTGAGTGCTGCAGATCTCGGTAGTTTAAAGGACAATGGCAAAGACTGGCGACTGAATATTGGCGACTGAAGAGGAGCAATGGGCGCACAGGCACAAGTCGAGACTGGAACGAATCTGTGCTGATGATCTGTGGAGTGTAGCAAGTCAGCATCCATAGACAATTGTGAAGGCAAGAACTTTCCCAGAGGAAGAAGCTGCAACGATCTCTTTTCTTCCTCCCTTTTATACCATTCGAGTTCCAGTTGGGCCTCCCACATCCCAGTGGGTGCTCTTCCCTCATTCAGTGGCCCACAAATCACTCACACTCTAATCCAGGCTGGTTCTCAATTCCCAATCTAGGCATCGTTCCCAAACCTTAATCCAGGTGTGGTTCCTGATTCCCTCAAGTTGACATAATTTCTTCAACAGTCACAAGCTGATATCCACAATTTAAGGGAGGAAAGATTTATTTTAGCTTACAATTTCAGAAGAGCCAGCTAGCTATGGTAGAAGTGAATGTCAGGAAGAGCCTGGCAGAGGACTGGTGCTCACAGCAAGGCATGCAGGAAGTCAAGTCTGGGAAGAAGGCGGAGCTAGTGCGTACCCTGCTAGGCTGCATGCTAGTGATCTGCCCCTTCCAGGCCAAGCCTCAGTGTCCTGCTCCTTCTGAGTTAAGCCCTGGTGATCCACCCCTTCTAGGTCACATGCCCAGTAATCTACCACACACCTATGATCCATCACATACCTATAATCCACCACATTCCCATAATCCACAATTCCAAACCCATGGAGCTTCTGAGGGACATTTCAGATCTAAACCACAGCACAAACCACACTGTCAGAAGGCTAGAAAACCAAACAAACTGGTCAGACAAAATAATTTCAGTGTAAACAAACAAAAGTAAGTGCCCAGAGCAAAGTGCCCTTGTGCCTGGGCACCTTTAGCCAAAATTTGAAAGACAAACAACAAGGTTTCCAAACAAATTGGGTCCTACCTGAAACCACCTCAGAATGAACTAGGACCATCTATACCAAAGGAAAGGAGGTCTGAGGGCCAGAAGGAACTTACCAGGTTCACCTGAGGAGACAACGCTGGGTGGCAGAGCACGAAGGGCTCTGAATGCTGGTGCCTGATGCTACTCAGCACGGCTCTTCTTGGTGAAAGGGGGTTTGTTCTTGGGGCCCCACGTCAGAAGTGGCAAAACTGTTAATGCAGAAACACCACTCCGATCTTGGGGAGATTTATTCTGAAGCCAAATGTGAGTGACCATGGCCCAGGGAGATACAGGCTTAGTCAGCCTCTCAACTAATGTTCTCTTGGTTTAATAGTTTCAC